>PVKN010039397.1:0-10889 GCA_004027915.1 Capromys pilorides | reverse complement strand
TTATATAATCAGTTAATAATGATTTTGCAAAGGGTTATGATTCTTGATGTCAGATGGTATTCCTGGTCCAAGTCAAACAGTATCTTTCAAAGGGAAGGCTCCTGGCGATGGAGGGATGCAGCTTCTAGGGGAGACGTAGCCAAGCATCATCATTAGCCATCTTCAGTTTCACTGCGTCCCTGGGCCCAGGTCATTTGCCTTCTGCTTGTTGTCATATGGTACATGTGGAGACAGCAACAGTGCTCATCTTGTGAAAGGCATGGAGGAGACAGCCAGCATGAGGGACACAGTGAGCCCTGAGGCTGGGACTTGATCCTGTTATTTTATCTTAGTGTCTAAAACATTGCCAGGGTAGAATTGGTGCTTAATAACTATTTGACAAATAAATACTATTTGGTACAATAATAATTATTGTATTACAAAAATGATACTCTCATAAGAGACAGATTGATCTGAGTTGTAGATATAATCTAAGAGAAGATATGCACCCTTTTAAAGAATTTGTTTTGAGTGTCAATAAAGAGAATCCGTTGTAAGATGTTACCATCAGTACCAAGTGACACAACCGCCTGGCACCTGCAGTGTGAATGTAGGTAAGAAGAGGTTCCTGCTATCAAGGGGTCTTGGTCTGGTTGGGTGAAATCAAGGGTGTAGCAGGGAGAGCGAGAGGTGGAATTTGGGTGGATAAACAGCAAAAGAGAAACCTGGGTTTCTTCCCTTTAAGCAAGGGAAGGGTAGAGCCCAGAGAAATGACACACCAAATGGGACAGTAGGTGGTGAGAAGGAATTTGCTAGTGTCAAGAGTCAAGACCTTGCAGTTATTGCAGCCTTGTATTGTGAAGGCAGTGGCAAACTGAAACTTTAATTTGAAAGTAGAATGCTGTGACAGGTAGCCCACAAATACTAGCAACAACAGCAGCATGACACCAGTACTCTAATAATAATCCTACTGCTGATTTTGTTATGAAGATAGAGCCCAAGTTGACTTTTCTAGCAACTTTTGCAAGACATTTAAACCCTCCTAGCTAGCCCTTTGTTCCTGGGTTGCCATGGAGTGTCAATAAGCCCTGCTCAGAATAACTCAGACAGTGAAATGAGAGAGAGGTACAGCCAGCTCCTTGGCCTGGTGGCCGGCCAGGTTACACTGTTTTTGTTACTCCCATCTTGGGAGGAGCACTGGGCAGCTGGTTGCCCTGGCAGCTATGAAAGGTGGAAGTCTCTAGACTGCCCAGAGTTTGAAGCACAACCAGAACTGGCCTATCTCCTGAACATGTGCAGCTCCCGATTGAGCTGATAGCAACTGAAAATAGTCCACTGAGCACCTGTCCCTTGTGCGCCAGCCCCTGGCCAACTGCCACTTAGGACGACATGGACTCACTTGGTGGACAGATGAGGTGCTGAGCAGATATTAATGGCTCCTAGGAAAATGGAGGAACCTTGCCTGTGCTTAAAGGGTGATGACTAGGGGAGGAGCCAAGGCTTCTGAGCAGGTCATTTGGCCCTTGGGTAGTGGGACCACAGCAGCACTGAAAGTGTGATATGTGTCCGAGGGCTCCATCTCGTTCTCCTTGCTCGATTCAGTAGTGAAATGGTACCTTGAGAGGTGTAAGTTTTCTCTTCGAAGGAAAGGTTTTCCTAAAAGTCTCCTGGTTGGTAGCCAAGCATGGTTTATACTGCCCCAGCTTTAGAAAGGGCAGACATTGAGTTAAACAATTTTGTTTCATTTTATGCCTGCTCTTTCATCCCTAATGATTGTCAATAGATGGCTCCTACCAGGTATCTCCTACTAGTTCATTCTTTCTTAGTAGTCCAAATGTGGGCACCCATAGCATTACAGAATAGAAGCACAGCATACTGGGAACTGTCTGCTCCTCTGCGGGATTCCTTCCATTTCCTTCTGGGTTTTCATCTCTTTAGCAGGTTTGCCATTGTTGGCTGCGCTTGTTATGCCTGTGTGGATGGAGCAGGCTGTGGAAGGAAATACTTCTGAAATGACTGGTGGTATTAAAGCTACTATTTTAAAGTGACCCTCTGTAGATACTTGGGTTATCTTTAGGCCAGCAGTGATTTGCCGCTACAGGAGCCAAAGGAAATCTTTAGCAACTCTTTGTCTGTTGCTCTTGCCTGGGTTTGTGTTTAGACGTTCTTGCCTCCCAGCCAGTGGCCTCATAACACATCTCAGAGTTAGCCAGCTTTCCTCTGCCAAGACCCAAGATTACTGTGGAACATGGAAATGGTTTGTCATGCTGCAGAGATTGAGATGGAGGGATAATGTGCTTGAAAAGCCAGTTCTGGTTCACAGCACTCAGAAAAAATGCTTGCTGCTTATCCCTAGAGTATACAACCCTGGAGCTTTTTCTGTGAGCTTGGGTGAAAAAGAAGAAAGCTCAAAATGATCCACATTCAACTTTATGGTGACTGTCGGATCTTTATCCTATCGCTAGTAAGTGAATTTTGTTGAATATATTGAATTTGGGTTACTGAATTCTTTTGGGCCATATTAATTAGGCTGATAGAGAAAAAAGATAGGTGAAGCAGGGATCAGGTTGCAAAGCCTGGCTTACAGGTATACAAGGCACGCATTCATGGGTCTGAAGACATGGGATTCCCTTCTTCATTAACCTTTCATGGTATATTAGACTAGAATAAGGGCTTAGGAAATGAATTGAGAAACTGGAAAGTAGGGTAGTAGTGATATCAAAGGTTTTCACTGTATCCTCATATTTTTTACTCTTTTAAATTTTTAATTCTTTTGGTTGTAAAATAGGAAGGAAGAAGTCTAGAAGTTACTTTGTTCCCTATGGATAGAAATCTGGGCAAGGAAATGGACCAATTCAGGACATTTTCACCTTCCAATTTAGATTCCAAAGGCCAGGAGGCCATATTACAAGATTATTGAACAGATTGGAGCCCTGCCCAACATTTGATGTGTTTATCTGTGTGGTTCAAAAGCTTCTGGATAAGGGATGTGGTAGAGGCTGATGGCATCTAGAGCCAAAAATGGTGAGCTTAGAGGAAGCTGGATCCATGAATCCCAGAAAAACAGGTAAAGTCGGGGACAAGAGGAGAAATGGAGGTGTAGAATCAATGAGAACTCCTTCTTCCCTGTTGAGTCCCATCTAGAACTCCTTGTCTAACATTCCCTGTACCCAAAGTTTCAGTTTAGAGCCTGAATGGGAATCCATCACAGGCATGTTGTATGTTCCTGGTTGGCCTAAGGAGGGGAAGAAACAACCAAAAGTCAACCAGCAAACCAAAATTTCTTCCTGCATTGTGTACAAAATTTGTAGTTCTCAATGGTCAGTTGATAAAACTGTATTTCAGGTTCCCTTCTTCTTTTTTTTTTTTTGAATCAGAGATTGAACTCGGGTCCTTCCATTTGCCAGGCAATCCCTTATTCTATTCAGCTATCTTCCCAGTCCCTTAGGTTCCCTTCTGACCCTAAACAAGAACTGCCTTCTGGGATCATTCATAATTCACCAGGTGAACTAGTTTCCTCTTCTGTCAAGCTCTGTGACTTGCACTCTGACTGGAACTTGTTCAGACCTGGTCATTGGCATGTATATGGAGGTGACGGTCGGTGGCCTATGAAAATATTCCTCAGTAGATGATTCCCACTAGGCCTTCTGCTTCAAGACATTGAAGAAAACATGGGACAAGTCATTGTTTTCTCCCATGTTAAGAAATTCACAGATACCGTCTGTTAAAGCTGAGTCTTTGCTCCAGTCTTTGCATCATCAGAAGTGTGGAAAAGACAGGTTACTGCTGTCTGCAGTCATCATACGATATTGTTTTATTTGTTAGTCACTGGCATACAAGCTGAGCTTTTGGCTTTGAAATAGAAGGTGTGGTTGCCGCTGTAGGCTTAATTTACAAGAATTATTTCAGAGACAAGGAGTCAGCCCAGACATAAACAGGTGGCACTTTTTTTTCTTCTCAGCTTCAGCAGTTCAAATGCAGGATGACTTAGGAATCCTTACCACCTTCAGCACAGCAAGAAGGGGCAAATGATGTAATTTGCTCCCTGTTGAACTCACGTCATTTCACTGAAGGGGGCTGGGAGATGGCAGCACACCCGGGGGGCAGCTGTTTCTCTGCTAAACAACCAATGGCCGAAGCTCTAACCTGACAGGTAGTAGAGGGACTTAGTGTGTGCTGCTGATCCCGAAGACCAAATGTTACAGGAGCTGAAGGTCCCCAAAGCAGCCTCTGCAGGAGGGCCACCCGCAGAAGTCCAGCTGTTCTATTAATGTATTGAAGAATTCTTTACCTTAGGGGCTCTTGTATTTTAGTTCTGACAGTCTAACGAAAAACCAATAGCACTACTAGAAGTACTAATTTTCCACACATGGGAGCCGAGTAGTGAGCAGACGTGACAGTGCAGCCGAGAGCTCCAGGAGGAAGAGGTTTGCACAGACGTGCTGGCCCTGTCCTGACCCTGCCCAAAGAGCCGCACTGATATTTGAAGACGATGGGTCTCTTCCCACCTCTAAATAATTTCTGTGAAGAGAAAATTCATGCTGTGTCAAATACCATCAGGCTTGTATTCCTGCCAGGATCTGAGGCCAGTGCTGGGTTTGCAGCAGTGAGCTAGGTCTGTGGGGTTCCCCCCAGCATGGTACTTCAGGCTAGAAGAAAGGGCCTTGTATTCAGTGGTCCTAGGTGGATGGTGTCACTCGCTGAGTGGAGTATCAGTGGGGTGGGGGAAGCCTTCCATGGGGAGGGATTCCGTATATAAAGAAATTAGGATCCAAAGCAGGAAAGGACCTTCTGAGGCTTTTTACAAACTGAAGAGTGATTTCAAGAGCAGGCAGGGGCCAACCTGTTGAAAGTGATGGAAGTCAGAGAGACTCACTCAGGCCTGTGGCAGCTGGAGAGAGCGAACTTAGAGTGTAGACACTATGAGCTCGAAATCTTAGACACTCTTATTGTTTTTTTTTTTTTTTGCGGGACTGAGGGTTGAACTCAGGCCCTTGTGCTTGCCGGGCAAGCGTTTATTCTGCTGAGCTATTTCTCCAGCTAGACACTCTTATTGTTATTCTGGTTTATACTCTGTCTCTTCTGAATGCCTCAGTTCTCTCTCAGATCTCCTGGAATACATTTTTTCTTGGCTTTAGAACTTTATCAGTCTTTTGTTTGAAAAAAAATGAGCTGGATTCCTTAAATATGTGTTTTATGATGAGATAGCCAGCAGTTAGGCAGTTAGTGTGTTTTATCCCTGAGCACATAGACTGTCATCTTGCCAGAAAATCAGCTGCCTTTTGCGAGGCATTCTGATGGACCTTTGTGTTTCTGTCTTAGGCATAGGCTCGCTGGCAGTGAACGCTGGCACCATACAATTCTTCCTTAAGCCTTTGTTTAAGGCCAGAGATCTCAAATGCTTGCAGATTCAGGAGAGATGCCAAACTCTGCTCTTGGATTAGGAGATGATGGGAGGACTTCCATAATCTGTAAGCCTAGTATAAGCTGCCATATGAATGCATTATTTGGTTAGACTGTTGGAATAAGGCCAGTGATATTTCAAGTTTCTTTCTGAGCCCATACGAGTTCTGAGCCCTTGGATTTATACAATTACAATCTAATTACTGCCCTGTTATTTGTGCTACTTCAGAGTCTGTAAAGAATTCAGCGTATTCCTGTGCTGAGCACAGCTACAAGCTCCTTCACATACAGCCTTTTCTCGTTGGTCTGGTATCGGATATCGCTGTGGGGAAGTGTGGGCTGTATGCACCATTTAGAGTGATTGTTGGTTTGAATGCCCTAAAGCATTACAGATGCGTGACTGGGTGGTGGGGCAAGTGTATACCCAGCTTGGAGCTTAGATTGCTGAGGTCCCACTTAAGCATAAATGTGAATGCTTCTACTCTGAAGTACAAGATTATCCCAAACTATAAACAGTCTTAAAAGTCTGTGATGTTCTTTGCTCTGCCTCTTCTCTTGCCAGTCTGGGATTAGTTTCCGAGTAGGTGTGTCCAGATGGTGAGCCTAGGATTGCCCAGAATAAGAGAAATCTTTTTAAAGATTTGGCCGAGGTGAACTCATGGGATTCCCAGCCTGTGCCTCTGGCTTGCAGAACCGGCCCCATCCTCCGCCGCGCTGGTTGCCTCCTCCTCTGCCAGGAGACAGCCTCCACTCATGGTCAGAGCTCGAAGCCATTCCCAGCCAGCCAAGACTGCAAGCCATTTTGCATGGCTTCTGGTGGTGGTAACACAAAGGGCAGCAGGAGCCAGCCATAACACTGAGGAATGCCAGGAGGTGCCTTGTAGAGCAAACAGTGTGGGTGAGCACCGCAGAGAGGGAATACCTCTGGCTTGACATTTAAATTACTGAATGATTTAAATGATGTCAGTTAGACAGAGTAATCTGGCTCATCTGCCAGGGTACTTCCTGATTATTTGCATAGGAAAATGTGACTCGCTTTACATCGAATAAGGTGCTTCCTGTACATACCGTAAAGTCTCAATTGCAGGGCATGGTTGTCCATCCCTGGCTGTTCCTCCTGATAATTATGTTGTGACTTAAGAGTAGAGATCTGTATGCTCTTCATGTGGCTCTAAAGGCAGCCCTGTACCCCACACCCACCCCAGATATCACAGGTCCACACATGTTACGATCAATCCTAATTTGACAAGACTAAAAAAGTGAGTCATGGGCACTTTGAGGCCTGTGGTGTTCCTAAGAATTGCTCATATTAATATTTGAGAGTGGAACTGCCTGACTTGAACCTCCTTGTCAAGTTAGTAATTCCAGCTCAGATACCCCTTTTGGCATTTCTTTAACCCAAACTGCTGGTGACATTGCTTTGATGCATGCACGTGTGCGTGACAAGGCATTCTTCTATCTTTATGAATTTAGAGCCTCCATTTATATTTACTTCTATGTAAAATTCATGATGGGCTCAGCTAGTTAAATAGGAGCATTCAGTTTGAACGAATGAAATGTTGGTTGAAGAGCAAACTAGGGAACAAATTGGTGACAGCTCCTTACTTTTCCATTACTAACTACCCACCTTGGCTCATGGCTTCTCAGTGTCAGCTTGAGTGAATTATCATGTCATTAACGGACATGTTTTTATGCCCTTTGTCTTTGTCTTGAGTGTAGAAGGAAGGATAAAGAAAACCCAGTTTTTGACATTTGTATTAAAAAGAATCACCAGCTGAAAGGTAGAAGGATCACTAGGAGTCCAATCTACGTAGCAAGACTCTGTACTTTAAAAAAAAAAAAAAAGTCATTTCAGTCCCTGCTGTCGATTGCAAACAACCCAGTGTGACACCATTAACTTGCCCTCTCAACCCACTTTTCTGGTTCCTTCCAAAGAACCATCACCTGTTGGGCAACACAGTTGGCAGCCCTCAGCTCAGCCTTGTGCCTTTCAAGGGTGGCAGGCATGTCTAGACTCCCTAGAAATATTACCTTTCAGTTTTCTTTTGGCAAGTGTAAACTTTTTACTGGATTATGTCAGCAGATGTGTATGCTTCTTAGCCTCATAGAAATAGGTTAGTGCAGGAATTTCGCTTGCATTTCTCTGGGCAGGCACAATAAAGACTGTTTCTTTGTTCATTAAAATTTTTGCTCATTAAAAATGTCTGAGGGCTCTTGATTCTCAGGCGTGAGACGGGTGACATACATAGCACTGTCAGTGGCTATTTTGGATTTTCTGCTTTCAGGCATGTCTTTGCTTTTGGGTGAGCCATTGCGGTTTTCAAAAGAACTAGCAAGTCAATTATAAATAGAAGGCCATGTCTGTGTGTGTGTGCTCACTCTGTGGGATGAGGCACCCACATGACAGTGGGCAGTGAACTATTTTTCCACTTCTTTGAAGAAGGAAGAAGAAAGATTAAGAAACACTTTTCTCTTTTTTGGATAACCCACATCTCTACACACACCCACACAAATCTGTGTAAATGAACTTGACATTTTCAAAGACCTTACCTTAAGGTCTTGTCTTGAAAGCATAGCTACCTGACCTGTTATATTAAGAAAGAAGCAGTTATCTCATAGACCCACTGTGGAAGGTTCCAGGGTTAGAGGCAGCCCCTGAGCCAGGGACCTTGAGGCCACTGTGAGAGCTGGATTTCCTTATATGAGCATTGCTTTAGGGACAGTGGCCTTGGCCAGCTAGTCATGAGTCTCTAGGGCATGGCTGTTTACGTTTTATCTTCACTTCCCTTCCTCACTGGTGGAAACTGCTGGAATCTGCAAGTCTGAACTTATCAGTCCAATAAAGGAGGGGAAAAAGAGTGATGCGAAAAATGAAACTGCAAATAAGCATTTTTAGAGATGATTAAGAAATGTGATTAGGTGTGCTTCTTCTATCATAAATCCCTGCCTGTCTTCCTGTTTCTTCTTCTTCTTCTCCTTCTCCTCCTCCTCTTCCTTTTTTTTTTTTTTTTTTTTCTGGTACCAGGAATTGAACTCAGGACCTTGTACTTGTCAGGCAGGTGCTTATGCTGCTGAGCTATCTCCTCAGCCCTTCCATGGCTTCTTGAACTCACCAAATGTGAGCTGTTCCCATGGTACTTCCTGTGACTTTATTGTCCAGATGCTGTTCATTTGCCTTTGTCTCTCTGTGCCTTTATTCTGGATATTTGCTGTCAAGTTATTTTTTTCTGGCAGTTGAAAATTCTTGAGCAGTTATTAATTCCCATCTTAAGTAGTGTGAAAGTTTCTGTATTGCTACTACTGAAAAGTTAGCCTGGGCCTCTAGCTGGAAAGGTTGATAACAGGGATTTGTAGCTATAGATTATATCTTTGGAAATTTTTGTTAATACAGTGGTTATTTTTGGAGCAGTCATTCTGCAGCAGGAAAATCAGTGTTGCTTGGTTTATTTGTTATATAGGACTAGCAGGAATTAGTGCTTATAGGTTCCATGTATTTAGGAGCATTTTTATGTATAAAATATCAATGATGAAAATTATGTCCTGGTAAAACATTTTATTTGGTATAAGAATTGTGGTATGAGTTCGATTCTTAGTACAAAAAAAAAATGATATTTAAGAGTAGGAGGAACTCAGGTCAGAAGTCTGGTGACAAATGGTAACTGGCCTCTGGCTTAGTGCGATCTAAAGGAGGTACGTAGCTTATGTAAGTATATGCCTAGACTGAGAAGTGGCTGGTAGTTGGTTAAGTGACAGTGCCACAGAAGGGCCCATGGTGATGGCTTGTCTCTGAGAGTGTGCTGGGGATGGCTCTGGAGACGCTTCTCATTCACTTAATTGGGATTCAACTCACGCAAGTGATTATTTTTCCTGTCCTTTCTCTTTTGCAGATGAGAAGCCTAAGGCCAACCCCAAATTGTACATGTGTGTGTGTGAAGGCCTCTCCTGCGGGAGCGAGGACCACTGCGAAGGCCAGCAGTGCTTCTCCTCACTGAGCATCAATGATGGCTTCCATGTCTACCAGAAAGGCTGCTTCCAGGTTTACGAGCAGGGAAAGATGACCTGCAAGACCCCACCGTCACCTGGCCAGGCTGTGGAGTGCTGCCAGGGGGATTGGTGTAACAGGAACATCACAGCCCAGCTGCCCACGAAAGGTTCCCGTGGCCTTTTCTGTTCTAGATTAAGGGGTTTGTTAGTGTTGTCCTGTGTCTGTGTGAGATAAATTCCTGTGTGGGCTCCACAGCTTTCCTCCTCTTGTTTGAACCGTAGCTATAGACCACACAGAAGATCATTTTAGATTAAGAAGGGGAGGACCATCTAAAAGGAAGATGGCCCTTACCCAGAGCCTGCGGAGCACCTCGCAACTCGGCAGAGCATGGGTGCCAGCGCGACTCCCATGGTCTGGCTCCGCACTACCGCGGTGGCCTATGGACAGAATTGGCCCAGTGGGCTGGCATTAAACCAAAAAGAAGATACCTCTATATGGTGACCCGGGAGTAGAAACCAGTGACTCCAAAACAGAAGGCTCGTCCAAAACCTAAGCTACTGCAGCCTCTGTTGTGAGCAGAGATGGGCAAAGCTGGCGAATGCTGGGACTGCTGGAGGGACTTCTGATATGTGTGCTGATCGATTCCTTATTTATTTTATGATTTTTAAAATGTAGTATAAAAATCCTTTAAAGATAAAAATAAAAGGAGGGTGAACATTTTTGGAAGAGTAAGGTAACATGCCCCTTGGAGACCACCTGACCAGTGTTCTTCAGGTTACCACGAACAGGGTTACAGTTCCCTATGCCACTTTCTGTTACTGGGCCATTATGTCTCCCATAATTTCTGAAGTGATGTTGCTTAGTAGATAACACTCATTTCTAGGACTTAAGGGTAGAAAATGGAATACAAGACTGGTTCTTGAGTGGAATGGCTTTTCTTTGCAAAAAGGAAACAAACAAACTCATAAACCTCTTCTCCCAGGTCTTGATTTCTGCTCATATATTGCTGAAGCCAGGCGGGATTTTGCAAGAGCCACGGAGTTCATGTGGAACCTTTTCCCTAATATGTTCACCATGGATTCTGCTGGAAATGAC
Source organism: Capromys pilorides (assembly GCA_004027915.1). Lineage (NCBI taxonomy): Eukaryota > Metazoa > Chordata > Mammalia > Rodentia > Capromyidae > Capromys > Capromys pilorides. The sequence goes on along the minus strand of PVKN010039397.1, from coordinate 427 downwards.
TGTTCCTCTGAAACTGCTTCCCCATAAATTACCCTAAATTGATATCTCAGATCTCTGCAAATATTAACAGACTCCTCCAAACCAAATTTATTTACTTTATAATAGTACATTTCAATAGGTGTAATTTTTAATATTATACTTACGAAAGAAGAAAAAACAAAAAATAGAATAAGACAAGCCATAAGAACATTGAATGCCAGAAATACTGGATAGCAGGGAAAAGGCAAAATCATGAAAAAGCTGGTAGAAGATCATGTTTCTAGTAATAATGAAGTTATGGTGATGACCTAAGGCAAGCAGAAGTGTTAAATTTTATGAGCAAATAGGGCTGAATAATAAAAGACTTCAAAGAAAAAGAGCAGGTACTTAATTAAAATCAAATGGGTGTTTCCCACATACTTTGAGTCAACCTTTTACCAACTGAATA
>PVKN010039396.1:0-10900 GCA_004027915.1 Capromys pilorides | reverse complement strand
AAGCATCAATATCACATGTGACCCTATTAATATGGGCAAGCTTTGTTTTTGTGCACCAGCTAAAGGATATATTAGTTTAAGTTTAAAAAATTCTGCAGATTCTCAGGTCCATCATATAAAATCCTATGCATGTCCTTTGGTATACTTTAAATCAACTCTAGATATCACTTAACTGATACCTGATACAGTGTCAATGCTATGTAAATCATTATATTATTTTCTTTAGGGAATAAAGTGAAAGATCAAAAATCTACACACGTTCAATCTCTTTCTCTCTGTCTCTCTGTCTCTGTCTCTGTCTCTGTCTCTGTCTCTGTCTCTGCCCCTGTCTCTGCCTCTCTCTCCTATTTTCCATGCAAGGTTGGTTGAATGCATGACACACAACATGTGGACCCAGAAGGCTGTCTGCATATGTCAGCGTCTACCTCTGAGTCCTGGAGCTGATGGCCTGGCAGCTGATGTTCAGCATAACATGGGGCCAACAGCCAGGTTATCTTCCAGATATTTTTGGATGGAAGGGCCAGCAGGAGTGCAATACTCCATTCGTTCTTTATTGTTGTCACACAAACCACATTTCTTCATTTATGAAACAATGGCTCCATGTAGTTGTGTGCCTAGACTTCTCTTTTTAACCTTAAAGTGACTAACGTGCATTTGCAATGATGGTTAAAAGGAAAATCAATTTTGGAGTGCTGAATGAATCCATTTTATCTAATCTGTCAATTACAAGTTTATAACCAGTGCCTTTGACATCCACAGTGCCTGCAGGCATGTGTCATTGTGCTGGGTAATCAAAGGAGCTAATTGTCAGGTGTTTGGCTGTGCAGGGGTTATTAGCTCCTGAACGCTTCCTGTCTCTCTGAGCACTAACTGTTCTTAATTATCTTCAGCTTTTGATGGTGAGATCATTGGATATCTGCTCTTTTAATACTTCTGAAATACACAATGCATTGTTCCTTATTACAGTCATCAGCACATTGTGCCCCATGACCATATAATATATAATTATTAGTTCTCAATTAAAAATAAAGTGATAAAAAAGAAAGCGCTTTGCCTTTGGGAGGCAGGCAGAGAAGGACAGTTGGTGTCTCCTGCAAAGTAGCCAAGCCAGTGTGGGAGCCTTTCTTCAGGAGGGCTTTGCTATTATGATGTAAGTCCTTCTTACCTCCATGACTCTGTTTAAATTTGGATCCTTTCATCTAAGTTGCTAATGTTGTTTAGCTTTATTTCCTTAGCATAGACAAAAGAATTAGAGCTGAATGTTCTGAGTCTTTGCTTACTGACTTCAGGCAAAGCCTCTGTGAGTCTTGTTCTTTCCACTTCTAAAGTTGGAGGGACAACAGGCATACATGATAAAAACCTAAACCACAGAGCTAGTTAATAGCAACATTTAGTGGTCTACCATTTTTTTTCTTTTTCTTTTTCTTTTTTTTTTGTATTTAGGGAAGGGTCTGCAGGGTGTTCAGCAACTCACTACTAGATTGGGCTCATAGTGATCTGTCTGTTTACAGCCTCACGAGAGCTGGGATTACAGGTGTACACCACCATGCCCAGTCTCAATTGCTATCCCAGCATGCCCTGCCACGGCAGGACTGGGAAATGAACCCCCGTCCCTATACCTGCTTGCAGGCAGGCCTGTTTTAATCCACTGAGCTATTTGGTTGGCCGTATCATTTCTTTTGATTTAATGTCTCTGTAAGAACTCTTCTTTTGCTATTTTAAAAAATAACAGAACTGCACATCCATCAGTCATTTATTTCATTTAAGGTTTATGATCACAAGCAATAGAACTCTGACTGATTCAAGCAGAAAATTATGTAACTAAAAGATATTGGGTAGATTATAATTTCTCCAGAAAATGTTAAGAGCAGGATTAGGGGGCTATATAATCTAGGAGGAAAATGTTCCAAATTAAACCTCACCATGTATTGCACAATGTGATCCTCAGTGTAGTTGCTTACTTCACAGATATCAGCATATATAGTTAGTCAGGGTGAGAATTCTACCAAATAACTTCTAGTTTCAAAACCTGTTGGAGAAACTTGGGACAATTTTCTTAACCATACTGTGTATATAAAGTGGCTTACACAGAGAGCAAATTGGTCAAGCAATGACCATGACTCATCCAGATGGTTGACACTGACAAAAGATTTACAAACAGCCGTACATAGTTTTAGGGTAAATTCTGAGGAATTTGACTGATCTTGCCAGATACAAAAGTTACATTTATTGTTATATAGGTCTTGCTTTACCTTGGTCTTAACCATCTAGTAGAAAAGTCTAACCGTGAGGTATAAAAAAGGAAAGCCATATTAATATGCTGAGCTATAAAAGGCTCAAGTCAAGTCAACAGCTTCTGACATTGCTAGTGGTGCTGATTACCCACTAATATTATGGACTATTGGACTATACATACAGCTACTTTCTCTTAGTTCAATGAGAAGAAAGATTTGTACTAATAGTGTTTATACAAGATATCAAGTCTGCATCTTGTACTCTGAACACATACTACAAAGACAATAATCTGCAATGTATTAATCATTGTAACTGTCCTACTAACTGCCCAGTTGTAAAACTGTCTCGTTGCTATTTCTTTCTCATTAAAATTAATTAAAAAATTAAGTCAAATAAACCTCAGCATGCCTTGGAGCTACCTCCCTAGGCTATGGGCACAGACAGTATGTGCTATGGCGAGTCCTCAGATCCAGGCTCCAGGTTATTGTCCATAGCCAGTGAACCTGTGGTCTCTGGTTGTGCTTGGCCAGGACTGGATACTTGGCAGTTCCTAATTCTTTCTGTGAGCACCTCTGGGTCAGAACCTAGGGCAGGTCCATTAGATTAGTCAAGCTTACCTCTTTGGTCTATGTGCTGGTCACCAGGGAGATTGGAAAAAATGTCTCTCAGATATTTTCACCTTGTGTAACACCTTGCCTTTCTGTAAGGTAATGTCCTCCAAATAGAAAAGGAGTTCAGATACGAGAAAAAAACCAAGTGCATGTTTGCAAAATTGTAAGAGTTGGAGTAAACTGCATGAAAAAGGGGATAGTCTATGCTCCAATAAACTGTATTAATTAGGCTTTACCAGAGAAATTATCTATCTATCTATCTATCTATCTATCTATCTATCTATCTATCTATCTATCTATCATCTTTGTATCACTAAGATTTATTAATATAAATAATTGCTCACACAACTGGGGAGGCTCAGCCACCCTGCAGCATGCTATCAAGAGGAACCCCAGGAAAGTGGGGCAACATGAGGACCTGAAAGCCAGTAAGCCAAGTGTCATAGATTCTGGTCTGTGTCTGAAGCCCTTGAGGACCAGGGACATTGAGAGAAAGGGAACGTAACCTTTTTACATTAGGCTCCTAGCATAGAGGGTGCCCACCCATGCAGGAGGGCCATCTGGTTTACTCAGTTCACCATTCAACTACTAGCCTCTCTGAGACATTCTCCCAGAGACATCCAAAGATAGTATTAAACCAGATATCTGGGTGTCCCAAGGTCCCATCCACCAATACTTAAACTTATCATCACATTAGAGAATTGCTTTTTCCCCTAATTCAACCCCTTCTCCTTACTTTCTACTTGCTTAAAACTTCTGATTCATTAGTCAACTTTTCTTTCTTGTCATTCAAGAAACCATAGGGCCTTTTGGTGAGAAGCAACAGCTTTAGCCAAGTGATCATCTTCAGTTTTCTCTAACTTATTAAGGGAGAAAGACAAATCATTAATTTCTGATCAGTGTCAATTACTGTTTTGGGGCTACAATTGACTTAGCAACATCATAAGTCGTGATGTTGTGATTCAAACAGGAATTTGGGCCAAAGAGTATCAGAAAAACATTCTTATCAAAATGTGCTATCTCTATGAACAACACCAACTCTCAAAGAAGACCCCATGTGCTGTGCTGTGTCTCTGTCCCTTCTTTATTTTCTATTGAGTACACCAGGCTATGCTATTACTATGCTACTTTGCCATGGTACCCATTTAAGCTTCCAGTATATTTCCATATAATCTGCAATCAATTATAAATAATTACAAATTTAAGCACAACTTTGTAACTAGCCAACATTAATTGCTGCTTTCCACAATTACAATGCTTCCCAGCGGATTACGTCCATAGGCTAGCTAATGTATAGTGCTTTCAATTCTAGACTATTATGCAATTACAGATGACTCCAGGGCATCTGATAGCGCTGATTTGTGAGTTGTGCTATCACCTTATTGAGCTTTTATTCCGTTAATGGTCCTACTTTCACAATCCTCACATCACTTAGTATAAATTAACTGTGGCTCCACGGTTTATGGCAGCGTTATATGTCCATTGTTTTTCTTCAGAAAAAAAAAAAAAAGCAAAAAACTGTGGTTTAATTAATATCATGGATTTTTTCCTTATCAGTAATCTAGCCAGGGTGTTGCCAGAATTTGGCCATATCTTTAACACCCTATGGCAAAATCCACTATGCTTGCTCCTGGCCTTTCATTTCCAAAATGATTAACACGTTTATTTGTTTTAAGGTTAGCATACAGTATCCATGAGGGCTCCTAGTTCCAAGCTGGTCCAGGCTTTTTTTCCATTTTAAACTGATATTTTCAGATAAATTATAGATTTGTCCTGTTCATTGGAATGGTTCTCAGTGCCACATTCCAAGCACATTACCAGTAGTATTCTTTCTCAGAAAGCCTTCTTGGGCTGAAGACAGAATGAACACTAAATGGAACACCCCACTGTCACTTTAGGATGGCCCTGGCCTCTGCCTGTCCCCAGTTTTCCTTACACTTGGCAGGACAGATGTTTGTGAAGATATCTCTCTTTGCATTGACAGCAGTCCTCTAAATTGAAATGCCTCACTTTTACCTTCTTCTATTTTTAGGAGACAATGTTCTAAAGTACAAGAAATGAAGAGAGGGAATAAACAAGAAAGAATAATGCCTTGTAATCCTCAGACTGCATTTGGAGCCTTGAATGAGTAAGGGGTGATTTAAATACAAGACCATGAATGAACTTTAAATTGTTTTTGTTTTCCAGAAAACTTTAAATTCTATTTTTTAATGTATCAGGTACACTACTAGGTTATATCTGAATATGTAATAAGCATAATAGTACAATATGATATAATTCATAGATCACTGTTACTACTATGTTACACATTTACAGTAACATTTTGATATAAGATTGTGGGAGTGTAAGAATTATATGCTTAATTTCAGACAATTGCACTGTCTGAAAAATTGGTCTATGGTCTGTATTTGATGTTTGTGTTTGAATTTTCACCTAAGGGTTTATTCTTCAAGATTCCCTAAAGGAATTAAATAATGTTAGGTGACCTACTACAGCAGCGGTTCTGCTTCTAGTAGCAGAAAATTAGACTGGAATCCTCAAGAGATTTGCCAGCAAAATTAGCAGCAGAGGATATAAAAGCAGCAACTAATTCTGCTAGAAGATGGGCAGAAGGGAAGGCACTAATCTCATTAGCAGCTATGTCATCAGTCAAAACAGTAAGGATGTAGGAAGGAAGCCTTGAAGGCTATTTTCTCTTAAAGAGTTCTCGTTTCTGCTAAGACCACTGACAAGATAAAGGATAATGACGTAAATAAACTCCAATGGAGGTGAAAAAGCAGGGCAATATGATTGTTCTGTTGCGTGATTCCATGATTCAGAAATAACCCTGGCCATGTATAATCTTGCATGCCCACACATCACAAGCCATGGCTCTGTGTTCAGCTTGAATGGAGAGCTTTGCAGAAACGGTCCCACTAGTAAGGTTAGCCCAGTTGGGTAGTGTCATGGGCTCAGAAAGGAAGAACATCCATCAAACCAAGTCTGCAGAGAAGGCCATGAAGATGAGGTGCAGCTTGTGGCACGTGTTCTGTTCATGGACTGCTGTGGACAACAACCATGTCATTGTTTCCTGGATGTGTGGCCCCTGCAAGAAGGATGGCACGAGTGCTTTATTTCAGCTTTAACTGAGTATAAGATTATGGGTTAATGAAAGTCTGGATTTTGGTAAGAAACCTTCTTTTTCAAAAGCAAAATGGCTCAAAGTGTATATAAGAAAAAGATAACCTCACACTTCACCATTACAGTAGAGCCAGACTATGGGTCACTGCTCAAACTTTTTTTTCTCTTAATACAGATTGACCTCAATGTTCTTCTGCCTTAGAGGATCTTTTATCTTGCAACTGTAATTTCTCTAAGTCTCTTTGGAGTTTGTTGTAAATCAAGCATGACTTCTAATTATAGTGGTTGAAACATATGACTCAGGTGTTCATGTGGAGTCATGTCAGGGCATTAAAAATAATAGACCTCTTAGTCACCAAGCATCTGTTGACTTAATTTCCCACCAGACACAATCTCTGGTGACCTGACAGCACCAATAATATGAAAGTCAAAATATAACTATTTTCCTATTTCCACATTCATTGTGGAATTGGCCTCATATTCTTTAAAAAAACCCAAATGGTTGTCAGTTTTCCTTGAGCACGATTAAGAAATTCTAAGTGTCAACACAGTAGTTCAGGAAGAATTACAAAATGGCCTCATGTAGTTACTTTCACAGAAGGTTGTCGTAAAACCAAAGGTAGGGCTGGCTGGCTGGATTACCTATCGCCCTGCTTGGCATGCTAGAGCATATTATTTATTTATTTATTTATTTATTTATTTATTTATTTATTTAATGAATGTAGTTAGTACAGGGTCAATAGGGTCTAACTACACACATCAGACTCATAGTGACCTTTCTGCTTTCAGCCTCCCAAGCGCTGGGATTACAGGCATGTGCCACCACTCTCAGTCTTAATTGTAGTCTCAGCATGCTCCAGGGGCTGGGCCAGCATTGCACAAAGCATACTTTAGAATACTAAAAAAATTTATTTCTCTTTTCTCCTATGTATTATTTAACTTATGCAGGGAAATATCATTGGTTAAATCTATAATTCTTCAAAATGCTGCTGTACAAAGGGAGTCTGCCTTATTTTCTGAACTTAATGAGTAAAGGCTAGCTTCTTAGGTTTGTCTTCTCTTGCTTTGTATTTGTCCCATCCATGCAAATTTATTTGATTTTGAAAAGGGTACCTTAATGTCTTATTGGGGAGATACTGCTTCTTGATTCTTAACCCATGAGGTTTGATGGCTGGTGCCAAAACGGACTGCTACCCATGCTTGACGAATCAATAAGCTTAAACATAGTGATTCTTAATTTATAATCCCTGGACCTAAACTAGCCCTGGAAGAACTGGTGGTATGATATTATAAATTCAATTTCCCACCAACGTAATTCTTATTTAAGAGTGCAGCCATTTTCTCCTCACAGGCAAATTCTATTTTGTGTGGTCACTGTGCCACTAGAGTCATGGCATTTTTCATAAATAGTGGCAGTCTCATACTTGCCTACCACTTTGATTTTCTGAGCTCTCCTTTGGATAAGAAACTATTGATTTCCAAGGTCATAAAGGATAATGCTTAGAAAAGAATACCAAGAAATTTGCAGTTAAGGCAGGGTAGAAGCAAGTGAACAGAATATAGAAACAATCTCTTCCTTACTTCAGGTTATGGTTTAGATCTAAAATGTTCCCCCAGAGCCTCATGTATTCAGAGATGGGTGTTTGGAAGTTGAGTGCCTTAACTCACTCTTGACTTTACATCTGAATGTGCTGAGGGTGTGACCCGAGCATGTAGCATTATCTCTGGCTCTTCCTTTGTTTCTTTGCTTCTTGGCTGCTACTAGGTCAGCAATTTCCCTCTGCCAGCCCCCTGCACCCCCACCCCCCCATGATCTATCTGCTTTGGATCCGGTTGTCTATAGACTGAATATCCTAAACCATGAGATTTCTCCTCCTTTAAGTTCTGGGTGTCAGGCACTGTACCAAGTCACAGAAACAGGAGAGCTGACTGACACATTGGGTAAGGGCAGGGAACTTTTCCTAGGGGACAACAGAGAAGAAAGTAGATCTAGCCTACAAACCTCCACAATAGTACTGCGGTAGAAAAAAGGAACTATGTTATTGTCGTTTTAGGCACTGTAATCACTGAAGGAAAAAATGATTATTGAGTTCAGTCAAATATTCTTTTAGACCTCTTAACTCATTCTTAGCAGAGGTAGCATACTTTGGGGTCAAACTGCCTATTTCCAAATCTACCTGTGTTAATAGGGGAAATTATTTTCTTTATTTTAATTTCATCATCTATAAAGTACAGATTATAGATTGAGGAACTCATTTGTGCATGCTTAAAACACTATTAAGCATATTGTAAATATTATTTTTCATCTTGTCAGGTAGCATCGGGTAATCTTGTTAATATTTGCTGTGTGTGTGTGTGTGTGTGTGTGTGTGTGAGAGAGAGAGAGAGAGAGAGAGAGAGAGAGAGAGAGAGAGAGAGAGAGAATAGGGATTGAATTAGGTTTTTTGCACTAAGTAAAAATCCATGTTTATTTTTGTTTTGAGAGGGTGTCTCACATGGGCTGGACTTGAACTCCAGATCCTCTTGTCTCAGTATCCAGTATTGCTGGAATTACAAGTATGCAGCACCACACCCAGAAAGTATTTGTTTTATAGGCTGATGAGATAGATCAGGCAAGTGCAGGCACCAGGGTTTGATCCAAGGCACTCCATGCTGTACCAGTTCCCTGCCTGGGTATACTGGCCACCAAGACCTGGAGTGATGTTGCACATCTGTAATCTCAGTGCTGGGGAGGCTGGAAACAGGAGGATCACTATGAGTCTAATCTGCATAGTGAGACCCTGTACCAACTACATTTTAAAAAAGAAAGTATTTTCTTTAAATGGGTATGATAAATAACACAATAGATGTTTAAATTTAAAAAAAATATTATAGTAAAAAACACATTGCCATGAGTGCCCCTCAATCCTCCCTTCACTCAAACATGCTTCTGTCATCCTGTACTTTCTGCAGCAGCTCTGAAAGACCTCTTTTGTGAGTATCTTAGCTGCACTGTCATGGTTGCCTCTATATCCTGAATTAAGTCAAAATATTTACCTTTCTTGGTCATTTTGACTATGGGACAAAGCCAGAAGTTTTGTGGTGTCAGGTCTGGAGGATGAGGACACACTATAATGTTTTTATTTGACAGCATATGTGATGGCAGAAGTGCTGTGCTTCATGGAGCACTGTCATGATGGTGGAGAAACCCTGTCCATTTCTCAGACCATGTCTAATACAGATTGCTTATTAAATGTCCTAATAAGCCCTTATGATGTTCTGCTGCCCTGTAGTGCTACTGGATGAGAATTCAGCTCAAAGAATTCCACCTAGGACAAAAACCAACCCAGATGGCCTTGATGTTGGACCTTGGACGATGTGCTATTTTTTCTCATGAGGAGAATTGGGTGATTTCCATTGAGGACTTTGAACCTTGGTCTCAGGATCCTAATTATAAACCCAAGTTTCATCACCTAAAATGACATCTCTTAAAAAGCTGGGATCTGTAGTGACACCTCACAGAACTTCAGTGAAATCAATGAAAGTTCACATTAATGCATTGTTTGTGATCCATGATTTACGGTGTACTTTAAAACACCTTCTCGCAACCACAGCTCCCAACCTACTGAACAAAGTGAAACTTGTCACCCACTGTTCTCAGGTATGACCCACCACTTCCATACTGCATATTCTGGCCTTTCTGTTGGATGGCACTTGGCAGCAGCATTCGCCATATTGTTGGATCATACTTATATATTGATAAATGTTCTGATCACTTCATAGCTGTCAGGTTTCTGTTCACATCCCATCTCGATTTCAGGTTCTTTTCTCCACTACTGTGGTTCTGACATTGGTAGCTCCATTCAGGTTGAAACTCACAATTTTGGGGCAGAGAGGTGACTTTCCCAGATTTTAGTCAAGTCTAGAAGCCAGCAGAGAGAAACATGGTCTGTCCTCACTACTAATAGCTGTTTGATTTGGGGAATGTCTGTGCTTCTCTTGTGCAAATGTGAATACAATTGTGCCTTTTCAGCCTTCTGAGAGCTGTTCTGGGGTCAGCTCCAAACTCTTTTTTTGTTCTGTTTTGTTTTTTCAATGCATTTAGTACAAGGTCTATACGGTCTCACTACACAGATTTGATTCATTGTGATCCACCTGTGTTCAGCCTCCCAGGTGTGCCACCATGCCCAGTCTTAGTTGCCTTCTCAGTGTGCCCAGGGGACAGAGCTTGCATGGCATACCAGGGATCAAACCTTAGAAAAGTCCCTGCACCTTTCTAAGCAGATGCCTTTAGTCAACTGAGCTATCTGGCCTGCCACAGCTCCAAATTTTTATAGGTGATCATTCTGGTCTAAGAGTTGCAAAGTTGACTTGAATCAGTGGGTCACTAAGCTGTCAGCTGCCTGTTCCTAAGCCACAGCTACCTGTTACCACCACATCTTCTCAACACATCCCATGGTCAGTGCTGCAATGCATGTTTGCAGAATAAATGAATAAGTAATTTAATGATAAGAGCAGCTTCTACTGTAGGGATGAAAACTACCTAATTGATTCCAGGCTAATCACTGACAGGGCTTATGCCCTATAAACTTTTTTTTTTCTTTTTTGGGAGGAAAAATTAAGCCATTATCTATTTTATGGTCTTATATATTACTAATCCATTACAAAGTAGTCCCAAGTGAAAGCTACATTTTATATGCTTATAATACTGCTTTCTTTTTCACTTTAGTGTGGCAGAATTTTTTGCATTGTAGATTAGCACTGCATGCAGGCAATATGCCTTTAATTTTTGTCCTTTTTTAAGAGAAAATAACTGAAATTGCTTGATAGGGTTCAGTAGCATGCCATGAAATCTTTTGGGAGACATTTTATGAATGCCTTTATAATAGTTCTCACACTGTGTGTAACCATTCTCATGCAGTGACATTGAAAAAATATGTAGTCTTTATATGCTA
>PVKN010039395.1:0-10889 GCA_004027915.1 Capromys pilorides | reverse complement strand
TTTTTTTTGGTACCAGGAATCAAACTCAAGATCTTGCTCTTGCCAGATAGGTACTATTAAGTGCTGAGCTACATACCTGGCCCATAAAAATATTCCTGTCTATAAGCTTTTTTTTTTTTTCCTGTCTATAAGCTTTATAAAATAGGTGGCAGGTCATTAATTTGAGGACCTCTGATGTATATAATACCAAAAAAGGCAGAAAAGGTCCAGCTCGCAAAGTTTTGTGAAGGAAGAGAATTTTTTTTAAGAACGCAGTCAGTTTCCTACCTGCAAAATGATGCTATCAACACAAGGCTCAGTCCTGCAAGGCCTGGGGAACTGGACAGGAGACATGTTGGCCTCCGCTTCCAAAGAAAGGCCTCCCCTGCATATCCATGAGCAGTAAGTGGCCCAACAAAGCCTGGATTCTCTGTGAAAGACCCTTCAGGGTGAGCATTCCTGTCACATCATCTATTTTACCCTCATAATTTAATAACAACTTAGCATCCGAGGAAATACGTGCTATTTGTGGCATGAGTAGTGTCTATGAACTAAGTTACTTGAACAGTGTCTTTTATATACTTAACAGTTAGGCAACAATGTAAGCTTCAATAGAATCTTCAGTATTACATTATCTTCAATTATAAATTACACTTTAGGGGGCCGGGGAAATAACTCAGTAGAATAAGTGCTTGCCTGGCAAGTGTGGGGTCCTAAATTCAATCCCCAGTACCGCAAAACAAATTACACTTTACGTCAATATGTCAGGAACATTTTAGGTGTATTTTGTATTATTCTATTTATTTTTACTATCAATGATAAAACTGGTAGTTTCTCAAAGTATTTCAGATTTAGATGCCATAAACTTTGCTGAGATCACCGACGCTAACAAGACAGGAACAGAGCTCAGACTTTCCAAGGCCCAAACTTTCTTCCCAGCTGACCAGCTCTAACGACTTGATTTCATTCCAATAAATAATTTTTTAATATCAGATTTAACTTAAAGTAAATAGTTAAATGCACTAATCTAAGAATTTCATAATTCTATTTCATTTTTATACGAAAAGAACACATCTGATGAAAATAAAAGGTGATATTTATATAAGAAATCCTGATAAACTTACAATCACTGGTTATTTTCCTATCAGACTGTAAGTACCTTATGAATAAATCTGCATTCATTTGCTATTGCTACATTTTAAATTATCTAAACATAGTTGCTTAGGGGCTAGGAAAATAGCTTGGTAGAATAAGCACTTGCGTGGCAAGTGCAAGGTCCTGAGTTTAATCCCTGGTCCTGCAAAGAAAAATATACATACATACATACATACATACATACATATATACATCTGCTTAAACTGATGGGCACAGTGTGCCTGTAGTCTCAGCTCCTTTGGAGCTGAGAATATGGCTTGAGGCTAGGACACCAAGGCCAGACTGTGCAGTCCCACATCAAAACAAACACAAACCCATGTTTTAATCTCCAAAATTGTGTCAGCATCCAGGCTCACCTGAGTTCTTCTCTTGCAGTCTCAAACTTGCTATCAAGTGATTGCCAAGAGCAGACATGGCACACGGCCATAATCCCAGCACTCAGGAGGCTGAGACAGGAGGATCAACGAGTCTGAGAGCAGCCTGGGATACACAGTTTAAGGCCAGCCACACAGTGAACACTTACTCAAACAAACAGACTGGCAAAGCTGCGTTCTCTTCTAGAGGGTTTGGGCAAAAGCCCGCTTCCACACTTCAGTTTACTGGCAGAACCTACTTCCTCCACACATTTTCCAAGTGAACAGCAAGATCTCTCAAGCTTCAGGAATGACTTCTCTTTTCACCGCCTGTTCTACTTATAAGGAATCATGTTTTACTCTGGGTCCATAAAGATAAATGTTGTGGTTTGTAGCTAGTTATCCCCCAAAGCCTCATGTAAATCATGGGCTGTCAAGCTAGAGGCTTGAGGGGTGGGGCTTGAGGGGGCATGGCCAAGAAAGGCACAAACCAACTGACAGCACGAGCTGTCAGAAGCCCCCCCACCACCCACCCACAGGTGGCGGTTTTGTGCTGAGGTATGGAGCAGATCATCCTGGACAAGGCAGGGCCCTAGCCCCTCCTCCAGTCCCTATAAAGCAGGGGCAGCGTCTTGAAACCTCCAGGAACTGTGAGCTAAATAAACCTTTCCTCCCCTAAGCTTGTGTGACGAGTATTTGTCCCAGCAACAAGAGAATAGTAACTAAAACAAGATTTAGTACCAGGAGTGAGGTGTACCATATAATCAGCTGTCAGAGGAAGAGGAGACTAAAGCCTGGTTTACAGATGCTCTGCACGCTATGCAGGCCCCACCCACAAGTGGACAGCTGCAGCACTGCAGCCCCTTTCTGGGACATCATTAAAAGACATAAGTGAAGGGAAATCATCACAGTGGGCAGAGCTTCAGGCAGTGCACCTGGTAGTACATTCTGCCTGGAGAAAGAGATGGCCAGATGTGTGACTATATACTGACTCATGGGCCATAGTCAATGGTCTGGCTGGATGGTCAGGAATTTGGAAAAAGCATGATTGGAAAATTGGTGACAAGGATATTTGGGGAAGAGGTATGTGGATAAGCTTCTCCATATAGGCAAAGGAAATTTCAAAGCAGTTGAATATTGGGGCAGTGGCATGACTATTGCTGGGGGCCCTTAGTCAGATTTACGGTGAGAATGAAGAACAAAGAGTCCAGCAGAATGATTTAAAATGTGTTTGGCCAGAAAGAAAGCACCAGGGAGGCTGTGGACTGCAAAGATGGAGCTGAGATCTCCATTGCCCAGGAGGAACAGAAGAACAGAAAACATGTCCTGAGGGCATCACAGGAGGTGGCAGGTTCTCACCCTTTGCAGCTTCAGAATAGCAAGGGTGAGGGCCTTTGCTTTGAGGAGAAAGCCGCAGAGCCCCATGTCCCAGAATGGAGGCAGCGGCCACAGCACACTACAGAATGGCACCAGCATAGAGAATCTGTCCAGAAATACAGGCACTCGACCCCTACAGCTAAGAGACAAGGAAGCCTGGCTACTGCTCCAGCTGGCAGCAGACCTTGGCATCATCCACGTGGCACTGGTTTTAGGCTCATGCAGAATGCAGGAATTCTGAGGTTAAGAAGGCTTCCACCTCGATTTCAGAAGAAGGCCTGGGAGGCCAGGCAGTGTGCTCCAGGGAGGGCAATGTGTGAAGCTATGAGTGAGAAGCCTACTCCGTGGAAACCCCAGAAGTTTGGAAAAGCCAGGAACGTGGATCATCAAAGGAAAACTGCACAGAGGGAGCATAGCTGGCCTAAGAGAGAAGCCATGGGAGCTACCATCAAGAGTGCCATAGGGGTGGAGCCACATGGAGCTCACAATTTGCCACAGATTGCTTTGGATGTTCCACATGGAACTATACAGCTTAATGTTTGCCCTGCTGGATTTTGGGCTTGTTTTGGCCCCAGCGATTTGAGTCCTCCTGTGTATATCTTTTGGAACGGCAATGTTTATCTTCTGCCTTTGAATGTTCGATGTATGTAATTTTTCATTTGTGTAGGAGCTCACAGTTGAGAGTTTGCCTTGGATCTTGGAGGAAACTTGGGACTTGTACTTTTCAGCAATGCTGAAACTGTTGGGACTTTGGCAACTCTTAAGAGATGGACTAAAATGCCTTCTGCAGAAAAGGATGTACATGAGTCTTTGGGGGTCCAGGGGTGGGTATGGGTATGGGTATGGGTCACTCCACCAGGGAAAGAACCAAGACCTGCTGAGGTACTTGCTAAGGGCCAAGGGAATACAGAATGGGTAGTAGAAGAAGGTAGTTCAGCTACTACCCCGTGATTAGCTACAGAAAAGGGGATTATAATTGTACTATTTCACCCCTGTATATAGTTGTATTACAATATAGTACGGATAGACTTACTACCAGTTTTTAAAGATTAACCTAAGTCAATGTTGAAGGTATGAGTGCAATTCTGTTTATACGTAGGATAGTATAGTTATAACAATGTTTGGTGCAATTATATGTATATCTCTGTATCTGGAGACTGATCTAAAGAAATAGGTCTAGTGGCCAAGTTGACAAGGGGTGGATTGTAGTGGTTGATACATTGTGTCAACTTGGCTGGATGCCTGGTGGTTGATACGTTTTATCAATTTGGCTGTATTGCCTGGCTGTTTCAGGCTGTGAGCCATGAGGGCCCTGCCCCAGAACAACTCAGTTTGGACTTTATCTCCTAGTTTCTTGCACAAACTCCTCAGCCTCTAAGATTGGAGACACAGGCCTTGAGAGAGAGTGCAGATGCAGACTGCAGGACCACAGAACGTATTTGTGAATGAAACACCCAGGTATGAAAGCTTCCCCAGCCACATGCACTGACCACACAACTCACACTGGCCGACCTCAACACCCACTATAAGGATAATGGTCAGCATCTCACCCCTGGGATGCAGCACTCAGTAGAAAACCACACTTGGATAAGTTAATCTGACTCCTGGTTTCAGGGCACTCAGTCTGCGACTGGCTGATTCAATGGCAGAAGCACTATGGCAGAAAGGTGTGGCAAAGCAGAGCTGCTGAGCTCACGGGGCCACAGAGGCCAGGGCCACATACAGAACCCATGCTCAGGCCTCAGAGACCCATGCAGACACGGAAGCAAGTTTTACTAACCCCCTAGGCAGCTCTGAGCCAAGCAAGTTAACAACCTTACCTGTCACAGTGAGAGACCACTCCTAAATACTACTGCATTCTTTTACCCTGAGCGCATCCTACAGTACTGACTTAAGCCACTTGGTCACATTATTTTTCAAAAGGAAAAAAAGAGACCAATTACTTTTCTATTGGCCATAATTTAAAAAACAAAAGTCAAAGAGATAGTAACAATTTAAGTACATTTACATACTCCCAAGCTATTTTATTCCTGATACCATACTATGGCAATTACAGTCTTTCTGGTATTATATTTATTTGTGTACCAGGGTTTTTTTTCTTTACTACATAAACTGCAGACTCAAGAACATCCATGGCCCAGTCAGGTGTGGTGGCACATACCAATAACCTCATGACCTGGGGGGCTGAGGCTGGAGGATGCCATGAGTTCAGGGTGAGCATGGGCTACCTTGAGTTCAAGGCCAGCCTACACTACATAACAAGAACTTGTCTCAAAAAGAGGAGTCGTCGGTGACTTGTTACACAGCCTGGAACCCACGTAGCGCCTTATGAAATTCCTTACTGAGCAGGCCATCCAAACATATTTGCTGACTGGGTAGATAAAAATCTGTGACCTCTGGTAGTTGTGGCTCCTTAACTAAATCACATATATGTTTGGTTTTTTTGAGTTTGTTTGTTTTGCGGGACCGGGGTTCAAACTCACGATCTTGCACTTGCCAGACAGGCACTTGTGCCATGGAGCTATCTTCCCAGCCCCATGTTTGAATAATATGTTTAAATGAATAATGTTTCAATATCTTCCAGAGTTTCTAATAGGTTTTTCTGCTTTTATTGGTTACACAGAAAAGCCAGCAAATGAAAATATAACAGCGCAACACAGAGATGGGAAGCAAGGAAGCTGAGAGAGATGCAGTGAACTCCAACTCTATGGGTTATGCTTAGTACTGAAAAGCACTCACCGCAGGTGACACAGTGTGTACTCAGGGGATCTCAACAGAGGCAACCCTGGTACATAGTAGGACAAAAGCCAAATGGGAAAAAAGCAAAATGAGACAGTCAGCAATTTCTGAGGAGCATGACTATAATATAATAAAGTCGTGTTTTTGACTCACTACTGTTATTTTTAAAGAAAATGTTAGTCAAAAGTTTTCAAATGGACATTCTATAAATGCTAATGGATTTTAAAGAATAATTTAAGCTGGGAAGCCAGGCGTGGTGCCGCACACCACGCTGAGGCAGGAGGATCAGTGTGAGTTCAAGACCAGCCTAGGCTACAAAAGGGAGTTCAGGGCCAGCCTGAACTGCATAGCGAGACCCTGTCTCAAAAAGACCAATAAGTAAACAAATAAACAAGCAAGCAAATAAATAAAATTGAAGCTGGGAATAGTGACACAGGCCTGTAATCCCGCTACTTTGGGAAGACTTAAGTAGCAAGATGGCCAACTTTCTTCTTCTTTTGGCACAGGCTTTTTGCTATGCAGCTCGGACTTATAGTGATCTTCCTGTGTTAGCCTCCCCAGCTCTGGGATTACAGGCATACGCTGCCATGCCCAGGCTCAGCGGTTAGCACGGCATGCCTAGGGTTTCAGTGGATGGCACAGTATGTGGTGCCAGGGATCAACTTCATGTCCTTGCAGGTGCATGTCCTTGCCAGGGAGGTGCTTACATTACTGAGCTCTCTCCCCAGCCCTGGAAGACAGCAAATTTAAAGAGCACAGCCTAGAAAGCTTAGCGAGTTACCTTGAATGTCTCTAACTCACAAATAAATAAATAAATAAATAAACAAACAAACAAATAACTTTTACCTGACAAAAATTCATGGAAATTACTGGTGAAAAAGGCAATATGGCACTAGGGGCAAGGGTTTGATCCCTGGCACCACAAGCCTTGCTAGCCTCACCCTGGCACGTGCTGAGACAGTGATTGAGACTGGGAGTGGTGGCATGCACCTGTAATCCCAGTGATTGGGAAGCTGAAAACAAGAGGATCACTATGAGTCTGTTCTATGTAGTGAGACCCAATAGATTCTGCACTAAACACATGAAAAAAAGGCAATATGCATTTCTATAAATTTTATTTTTCAAAATGTCTTTATAATTAGCATTACTATTGGATGATTCTCAAAATTGAAAACTGAATGGAATGAAAACATGCCTTCCAATACGAGATAAGCTTTCACTATGCTGACCAGGGTGGCCTTGACTTTCTGGGTTGAAAAGCGAAATTTCTCCCTTAGCCTCTAAGGACACCAGGAACTACAGTGCTCCCAATACTCTTTTATGTCCTAATTGGAAAAAGGTCAAGAAACAAAAATGTGACACATACTTAGAATCAAAAATGTATAGCAGAATTAAAACTCCTGAGTCTTAAACTACTCATCTTTAACATAGAAACCCCCGGGAATCTTCATGCTAATGGTAATATATGAAACATTTATATCACTTAAAACACCATGAATTTAGATTGGTAAGGAACTCAGAACTAGAATCCAAAGGAAGTTTACCAGGGCAAGTCTCCATTTCATAAAATAAGCGGGTTTCTAAAAGCTCCACATAAATGCAATTTTAAGACATTCTCATATGGGAGAAGCTATGTAATTTATGGAGGGTACCAACTGTCAAGGTCCCTTTCACTCTTGTGGATTTTTTCTTCAACAATATCTTTCCTGAGTTATGAGGGAATATGTTGAAACCTCAACCCTGTATTCAAATGACTATATATGGACACAGGGTCTTTCAGAGACAACTAGAGTTAAATGAGGTCATAAAGTGGGCCATAACTGATGCCTTGTAACATCAGTTCAAGATCAGATCAAAAATACTTTTCCCTCCCATTCCCACACACAGAGAAAATGCCATGTAGGAACAGCAAGACAAGAGCTGTGTGCAAGCCAAGAGCACCTTCATCAAGACCAAATCTGTCAGCACTCACTCAGATTTGGCCTTTGGGACCCCAGGCCTAGGACAAGAGTTGTTTTTTTTGCTGGCTCAGCTTGCCTTAAGGGTGGGTCTGCTGCAGCATGTGGAGCTGCGGTCCCCTGCACCTGACTCAGTCTGCCCAAGCAGGCGCTTTAAACAACTGAGCTAACCCACAAGCCCCTGACTCCAGAGCTACAAGACCTATGGATTTCTAATTTCTTATTTAACTTACCCATTCTAAGACATTTTGTTAGAGAAGCCCTAGCTGAGTAATAACAAGGGTCCAGAAGCATTTCTGGAGAAACCTCAGGGCTTCATGGAAAACAATTTGAAAATTGCTCTATTAAAGAAATTTCTTATACTGCAAACAAACAATCTAATTACTGTTTCTGTATCTGAATTTTCAGATTACTTTTAAAGTACTGCCCATACCAAGAGCAATTCTCAAAGCAAATGAACATTAAAAGCCTCTCTATATTTTGTTCCATGATCTATAAACTACGACCTGTTTCACCAGTACAGCTAATTTTTAAGTAAATTCTCTAAAGCTGGGGTCGGCGAGATAGCTCAGCGGTCTAAGGCGCCTGACTAAGCAACCACAGGGACCGAGGTGTGATCCCTCGCACTACTAAGGAAATTACACAATGAGACCCTAAGACAATGATGGACAACTCAAGGCAAGGACCACTTTATACACTTGTGTAGAAAGAACCAAGGAGCTGAAACTCTGCCCACTGTGGAAAGCAAAAGCAGTCCCCGGGGCGCACTGAGATGGCAACTGAGACTGGGTGTGGTGGTGCACGCCTGTAATCTCAGCTTTTGGGAGGCTGAACACAGGCAGATTACTGGGTCCGATCTAGTCATGAGATCCTGAACACCCAGTAGACCGTTCCCTAAAAAAAGAGAGAAGAAAAAGCAGTATGGTACAGTAGAATACAGGACTCACTGCTGAAGAAAGAGCAATAAGCAGTGAACGAAGAGAAAGAGGCAGACTATCATACAAACAACTGAGGAGGGGACAGTGGGGGGCTACACCCAGGAAGCACACACTCTACCAACTGAGCTACATCCCATCCTGGATTAAGAAACTGGTTTGCCAGTTGGAAGGCAAGAGGAACCCACACATGAAGAACTTACAAGAAAAAAGAAAAATCATTCTTTTACTTTATCACTGTAATAGTAACTAAAATAAAGGAAAGGAAATCATTCCACGGGTTCCCACAATAACATAAACAACAAGGATCTCAATGATAAGGATGGAGACAGCAGCGATGGAGTACATGGAGAGGAGCAATACCAAGGAAACTACCTCAGTCTGGGATAGGTGATGCACTGGTGTAACATTAATACTGGCAGGGCCTGGGATACAGCTCAGCAGTGTAAGCGTCTACCTAGCAAGCTCCAGGTTCTAAGTTCAATCCCCGGTACTATAAGAGCAATAGTAATATTGACAATATGGGAAGGAAAAGTATACAGTAACCAAAATGTTCAATTTTAATGACTGATTTATACAATAGTACCATTTACCAAGTCAAAAATAACAAACTCTAGGTCACAAAAAAATACTAGAAAAATAATGACAGGTCTACTCTAGCTCTAGCTACACTAACTCTGATATGTATCTAAACAGCTCTGTTTGTGACGATATCTATCAACTCCATGAAGGTCGGAGAAAAATAAAGAACAGGTTTTAGTTTGAGAAATGAAAAAAGATTTAAAAGTGATACTTTCTATTTTTGACTTGGGCAAATATTAACTCTATTGAACTAGCAGTATTATTCAGGTTAGTACAAATATAAATTTTCATGATCTATACACTATTTTTGTAAATTCATTTATTTAGCTATTATTTGTAGCTGCTTTCAAGGAACAGCAGCAATGTTGAGCAATTCATCAGAGAAAATTTTAACAATCTCCAGTTTACAGCAACAATATTTATGTCCCCACACTGTATGCTGACGGCCAGTTACAAGTGGCTGCGCTCCACTTCATCCTCCACCCAGGACGACCTACACCAGCAGCAGCTGCCACAGTGAAGGGACCAAGCACGTGGGGGCTCTGCACCGCAGTTTTTTAATCCGGCAATCCTCCATGCATTTTATTGGACAAAACCAAGTTACACGGCCATGCCTAAATTCACAAGCTCTCCCTTTCACAGCCAATTCCTGAGCCTGTGGACATTTCCCTAAAGGTGACATTTTTCCAAACTCCTTTAAAAATAGTTATGACCATGTGATTTGTTCTTCCCAAAGACAGAAAACACCTTTGCTTTACTAAAAGGAAATGACATATGAGTAAGGCAGTGCATGCCTATAATATCAGAACTCTGGGAAGCTGAGGCAGGAAGACTAAATTTGAGCACAGCCTGGGCACCTTAACAACTTAGTGGGAACTTGCACCAAAAAAAAAAAAAGTGTAAAAAGAGAAGGAAGCTTATGGGGACGAAGCTCAATGCAAAAGCTGTAGATCAACCCCACTACTTCAATTAAGTAATGAAGTCACAGTACCTGGACTTTCTTTTCCCAGCCTGCAGCACATTCTACCATTCAGAAACTGTACAAGAGTTTAATAATGAAATAGGAGGAATGTGGGTCCCAGAATAACGTCATACAACACCTCACAAAACCTTAAGGTCTAGAGACCAATGATATTATTCATATTATTTTGACAGAAAATAATAAATTTACTGATATTTAAGCAACTGTTTTAGGCTCCCTTTGTTAATCATTTAGGCTCTCATCTAGATTCAGCATCATTTTCTTCACTAAAGATGTACAGTATATGCCTGATTATATTCTAAAAATATTCAAGATGAAGAGATGAGCCATCTTCATACCAGGTAAAGAGGCTGAGTAAACAAAGACTTCCAGCAAACCAAAGCCCAGCTCCGTATGGGCTCACTACTAAATTCTAAAGTAATATTTTAAAAACTAGCATTAACACAGTATTTAACAAAAACTGTTTAAAAATTAAAGAGAAGAGCTGTGGATGTGGTGCTGTGGTACAGCTCTTGCCCTGCAATGTACAAAAGAGCCTGGGTTTGATCCAATTCCCAGCACGGAAAAAAAAAAAAAGTTAAAGAGAAAATATCATTTTATTTTATGGTGATAGTATTACCTAATACAAAAGCCAAAGGAAAATACCACCAAAAAAAACCCCCCTATAAAACAGTACCTCTTATGAATATACCAACATATTTTAAAAAATAAAACAAATCTAGAGAAGCATAATAAAAGAATATATATATATACATGTACACACACATATATATATATATGACAGAGCAAAAGAATCAGCAAGAGACTGCAAGCTTGACTGCATATTAAA
>PVKN010039394.1:0-10893 GCA_004027915.1 Capromys pilorides | reverse complement strand
GCGAGTTGGTTCAGTAGTCTAAAGCGCCTGCTTAGGAGGGCTCAGGCAACTGCGGGGACTGCAGTTCGATCCCCGGCACCACATGCTGCGCCAGTGCCACCACCAGGGCAGGCTGAGCCAGCCACAAAATGAATAAATAAAGAAACAAACAAACACAACAAGCAAACAAATAAATAAATAAATAAAATTTAAAAAGAAAAATAAAAAATAAAAATTGCATGCTTGCCTGGCAAGTGCAAGGTCCTGAGTCCAATCTCTGGTACCACAAATAAATACATAAACAAACAAACAAACAAATAAATAAATACAAACTGCATATGCATGCACGCACATGTAAATGTATGGACTGTCACTGGGGAAAGGTGGAAAGAAGGAAATCAGAAAGGAACCCAGCCAGGCTGCTAGCACAAAGGAGGAGAAAGAAATACTTAAAAAAAAAAAAAAAAAAAAAAGTATTTGGTACAGGGTCTCACTATGCAGCTCCGATTCCTAGTGATCCTCCTGTTTTCAGCGCTGCCCCTCCCCCCCATTACAGGCGTTTGACACCATGCCTGGACTCTCTGGCCAGCTCAGTGTGCCTGGGGGTGGGGCTGGTATAGCACAAGGAGCCGGGGAGCGAACCCCAATCCCTGCGCTTGACTAAGCAGGTGTTTAATCCGCTGAACTATTTCACCAGCCTAGAGAAAGAAATAACTTAAAAATATTTTTTAAATGCATCATCGATATTTATATTCATACTCGTGTTGGTATCGGAGACGGGGTCTGTCTGAGTTGCCAACCTGCCCAGGCTGGTCTGCGACTTTGCTTCCTCCCGCCTCGGCCTCCTGACTGCTGGGATTCCAGGTGTGGACGGCTGTGAGGAGCTGCTCTGCCGAGGCGGAGCTGCAAGGAGGGGGGTGTTCCGTGGGATGAGCGCAAGGCCAGCCCGGCAGGCATCCACCCTTGGGGTCATCCCTGTTAACCGCGACACAGCAGCTCTGGGAGTGTTCTGCTCTCAGTCTTCCCAGCAGAACACCGAGGCCTCACACAGAGCTCAGCCGCACGAGGCCAAGCTTTCTACTGCGTGTAACATACGCAGATCACACCGGGTTGTCGCTGCCACTCCATCAGAGACGGCAGGTCCCGGGCGGGCCCAGCTTTCCTTTTTCTCCGTGTTTGGTTTTTTTTCTTAATCTCTCGTCGCCCCTCTCCCCCGCAGGACCCTGCACAGGTCCTGGCAGACTGCCAATTTCCGTTTAAAAATAATTTTCTAGATTTAAAAACCTCACGTCCTTATCCATGCGAGGTTACATACACAGAGACAGGGAGGGCAGGCATCATAATAATTATCTTGGAGATTACAAGTGATCTTTTCTTGTCTTTTAAAGTATAAATGTTAAAGGGGCCAGGGAGATAGCACAGCAGACTAAAGCACCTGCTTAAGCAATCTTAGGCAAGTGCAGGGACCGCGGTTCGACCCCTGGGACCACTTGCTGTGCTGGCCAGAGTGCAGGTGTAGTGGGGCACGCCTGTAACCCCGGCGCCCGGGAGGCTGAAAGCAAGAGTCTGAGGTGTGTAGCAAGACCCCGCAACAACCAAATACACACACACACACACACACACACACACACACACGCACACATACACACACACACACATTCTAGAAGGAATCCAGGAGTGGTCCGGCACACTTGTAATCCCAGCACTTAGGAGGCTGAGGCAGGAGAATCACAGATAATTTAAGGCTATCCTGGGCTACACGGTGAGTTCAAAGCCAGCCTAAACTACAACGTGAGACTTTGTAACCTCCTCACACAAAAAAGAAAAGAAACAGACCAACCGACTGGGCCTGCCTGGAAGGTTTTCCTCCGAGCAAGGATTGACTGAAGTAGGGATACAACCGGAGCAAAATTCTCCCACTGAACTAAAGCTGGGAGGGGCATGGTTAGAAATGCTGATCACCGGAGAGGAGCCGCACTTCCTGTGGCACTAGCGTGCCTGCGGGACCTGTGCTTCTCCCAGTGTGTCTTCAAACTTCTATAACTGTAATACAAAATTATTATTATTATTATTATTATTATTATTATCATTATTTGCCTTTTTGAGACAGGGTCTTGTTATGCAGCTCAGGCTGGCCTTGAACTCACTTTGTAGCCCAGGCTGGTCTCAAACTTTGAATGATCTTCCTGCCTCAGCCTCCCTAGTGCTGAGTGCTGGGATCACAGCCTGGCCTCAGTAGTGATTCTTATAGTCATCATGATTATTTCTTTAAGTTTTTTTTTTTGGTTGGGTCTCACTATGTAGCTGAGGCTGGCCTCCTGGTGACCCTCCAGCCTCAGCTTCCCCGGGGCAGGTCCTACAGCTGCATACCACCGGCCCCAGCATTTGTCATTGTTACTATTTTTCTAAGACGGGATTCTGCACGTAGTTCAGGCTGCTGCCCTCAAACTCTTGGTGGTCTCCCTGTTTCAGCCTCTGGAGTGCTAGGATCACAAGGTATGCATGGTTGGGCCTGACCAGCCTTGGTTTTAAATCTTTTATCTTGGCCCGGGATATAGCTCAGTAGCATAGGTGCCTGCCCGGCAAGCACAAGGTTCCGAGTTCAATCCCTAGTACCACTAAAATAAAGTCACCAAGTAAATCTTTTATCTTGTTTTTACCATCTCTGTTTGTCCTCTTTGGGGGGCACAGCGCCCCACCTCCTGCTAGGCTCAGATACTTGGTTATAAGCTGAGCCTGACGCGGTGCACTCGGGAAGATTTAGACCAGCCACCCGGCGAGCGGAAGTTGTGATTCCAGGCTCCTCCTAACGCCTAAGAAGATGCACAGGGCAGGATCTCGGGAACGCGGAAACGCCACCGAGCCGCTGGACGCACAGTCGACAGCGCGTGCTGAGGACCGCAAGCTCGCAGGCGAAGCCAGGCTTGCGACATCGGTGCCCGGGAAACGTCGCAAACCCTAATTCTCGGGCACCCCCCGACTCGATTTCCGGGTGGGAGGACTGGAGATCAGGGCTCCGGCGACACTGCCTAGAGTTTGGGAGTCGCGACTCCAGCAGAAGTCTGGGATCCGGAGGGAGGATGGCTTGGGGGAGAGATTGGCCTTCGCCTTTGATGTGGCCCGCCGGGTCTGAAGCAGGGGCTCTGGGGCCAGCTCGACCTGTCCCGCCGGGTTTCCCGGGAACGCAGAGCTCGCCGTGAAGCCGTTCGGGCTGAACTCCCCGCAACACCAGGCAAGGCAGTAGACCCTCTGCGCCCCGCAGGGCGGGCCGCTGTGGGCAGGTGCGCACTGGCCTCCCGCCCCGGAGCAGGAACCAGGGGAGGAAGGCCGGAGCAAGGCAGCTGCCGTGGGCTCTGCGGTCCAGGCCCCGCCTCTGACCCCTGGCCCCGCCCCCAACGGCGAGGCGCGGCCCCGCCAGGCACCGCCTCCTGGGGCGGGGGAGCTCGACCCCGCGCGCGTCCGCGGCCGGGTTGCAGGGCTGAGCGCGCGCTCGCGTCCCGGGCAGGAAGATGGTGGCGAGCGCGCGGGTGCAGAAGCTGGTGCGGCGCTACAAGCTGGCGATCGCCACCGCGCTGGCTATCCTGCTGCTGCAGGGCCTGGTGGTGTGGAGCTTCAGCGGCCTGGAGGAGGATGAGCGGGGCGAGGTGCGGCGCCGGCCGGCGGGCGGGCGGGCGGGCGGCGGGCAGGCCCGGCGGGGGCGCGCGGGGTCCTGGCGCGGCTGCGGAGCCCAGCCCGGCGTGGGGCTCCGGCTGAGCGCGTCGGGTGTGGGCGGCCCAGAGTGGGGTTCGCGGCCCTGAGCCCTGTGCGGGGCTGGACTGGGCTGCGCGGGGGCGGCGCGTGACCCCGAGGCCCGGCGTGGGCTCGCTGGGGGCCGGGCGTGAGGAGCCTTCGCGGGGGTGGTCGCCGGCCGGGGGCGCTGAAGGTCAGTCGCGGGGCGCGGGCGAGGCGCGGGCTTGGGCTCGTGCCTGCGCGGAGGTGGGCGCCCCGGGCCAAACTTTCTGAAGTTGGGAGGGGGCGGAGGCGTGGGGTTCGAGGACCCTGGGACCCCGGTACCCCGCGACCCCGCGCCCTGCTGCGCGGGGAGGGGGTGATCCCTGGGGAGTGGAACTAAGCGGTGGAATCGGCCTGTGACAAAGTGTGCACCCGGGAGTGGGGGAGCGGCGGTGACCCCGGGGCGAACGCTGGAGCGTCTCCGAGGTGTGGCTTTCTGGGCCGGGGGCTTGGGCGGGAAGAGCGCCGAGGAGTTGGCCTCGGGACAGGTGGGATCAGGGAGGGCGACTCTAGCTCTAAGGAAAGGGGACAGCAGCCGCTGGTTCAGTAGAGTCTGGGTCCCAGGGATCTTACGTACTCTGCTTCGCCCAGAGCATCGGCACCTGGAAGGACCACCACAGCCGGGGCCACAGAGCCGGCCTCCCTCTACACTCTGGGTCTGGTGCCCGGGTTCCGGGTTTGATGGTCCGCTTGCCAAGGCCTCCTGAGCTTCTCCCCCTGGCAAGGTGAAGGCAGAGAGCACGGGTCTCTTCTTCATTCTGCATCCCCGCAGTCTGGAAGGCCTGGGAGGGGATTGGGAAAAGAGCCGCTCTTATTATTTGGGGGGAACTGAGAGGCTAGGGCAGTGAGGGGGCCTGGAAGAATCAAGGGAGACTGTAACCCCATAAGGAGCTGCTTATGGGCTGGGTACAGTGAGTTCTGTTTTCTTTGGGGACCAATAAGTAGGAAGAAGAGGGACTTTTCAGGTCCAGTGCAAAAAGTCACTTTGAGGAAACTGAACGTTCTAGGCTGGAGTTGGGGAGCCTTCTGACTCCGGAGCAAGTGACCGGGCAGTGTGACCACTCTGGGAGGGCCATGGCAAAGCAACTGAGCCTGCTCAGGACCGGTGGCCCTGGGACCAGCAGATCTTGGAGCTTCCACATGGGCTGAGGTCCCCACTCCCATGCCCACAGCCAGGGATGGACAGGTTGGGGACTTCCAGATTCCTGGCTGAAGCTCACAGAGGATCCCGGGGCCGGGAGCGGCGCCTGGAGGTTGCGCAGTTTAGGCTGCCAGCTGTGCCTGGGGCCTCCCAGCCACCTCCTTAGACTGTGGTTGGCAGGCTGGTCTGGGCCAGTGAGTGCTGAAGTGCCACCACAGTCTCCTCCCGCAACGTGGCTCTGCTCCTGAGCGCACTGCCAGGCCAGTGAGCCACGGCTCCAGTACCATCCTTGACAGGTGACTGCAATGGTAGCAGCTTCCCTGTGGGGGAAGGAACAGCTGCGACTCTTGCAGGAGACCCCAGCATGCTCGAGGCCGTCGGTACCTGCTCATTATCAGCTCAGCACTGCGTGTTGGGTGGGCCTCATTCAGTCATTCAGCCAACAAACTTGGGCCTATGGACGCTAGGCCCTGCGCTCATGCAGGTTTGGACATACACAGAAGCCGGGCGTGGTGGTGCAAGCCTGTAAGCCCAGCACTCTTGGAGTCTGAGGCAGGAAGAGCTCAAATTCAAGCCTGGTCTTAATAGCTTAGTGAGATCCTGTCTCAGTATAACACATAAGAAAGGGCTGTGGTGTAGCTCAGTGGGACAACCCTGGGTTCAATCCCAGGACCATCATAGATTACTTAATTAAAATTAAAGACTAGAAGCTTTCCTATAGACCCTTATGGGTGGTCTGTCAACGGAGTGTGAAACAGAGGGTCTCCTGCAGGAAGAGGTGGGCAGGAGGGTGTGGACAGGGCCTGGCCAGCTGGGGCTGAGTGGGCAGGAGGGTGTGGTTCTGTCCCCAGTGGTGGGGGGGGGGGCCCGGAGGGTTTATCCTGAGTGGGGTGGGAGTGCCTACCGAAGCAGAAGTGCGCTTATGCCCATGAGCGAGAGCGAGTACCTGGGGCGATCGCCACCCCCGGGAGCCGCTGGAGAGTTTTCCCTGCTTTCCTTGTACTGCCTCACCACATGTTTTTAATGTAGTCTGAGTAGCCCCAGTGGGCATGGGTGGAGCGCTTCTGCCCACCGCCTCTGCGGCTCAGGATTCAGGGACGCTTGGCGCCCAGAGGTGGCGGAGGCTTTAGAGGCCTCCGAGGGGATGAGAACACTGCGGGGTCATGATGCCGGCCAAGGACGACGGGTCCTCGCCTTTGGTCGTCAGAGCAGACGCTGACCTCAGAGGCTACCAGGCCAGTCCTTTTGGAGACAGAAGCCTGGGGCCTTGCTCAGGCAGGGACACCAGCGCCTGGCGGCCCTCAGGGCCTCGAGAGGCTCCTCACGGCTGCCACTTGGTCCCCCGGCCTCCTCTGGGACTGTCCTTCTCAGGGTCAGCCAGCTTCTGCTGCAGTGCAGGCCACCACCTTGCCCGCCTCCTCCCACATCCTGCGCCCTGCCACAGCCGCCTGGCCCTGAGCCCTGCCCTCCTGCCCAGCTTCCTGACGCGCTGACGCCACCCCACCTTTTGAGCCCCCACCTCTCTCCCAGCCACTCTGAGGGTGTCTCTCTCTCCTTGCTAAAGCAGCCTGTCAGATGTCGCCAGCTCCCTGGGACTGCCTGGCCCAGGCACCTGCCCCAGAGTGGGTACAGAATAGGGCCTGCTGCCTCCTCGCAGCTGAAGACAGACACCCCAGCTGGCGTCATGCACCTCTCAAGATTGCAAGGGGCTGGCTGCTGTGGGCCCTGGGCCTGGGTGCCCGGGTTTGGGGTGCTCTGGCCTGCAGGTGGCTGTCAGCTTCATGCCCCGTTCAGGTGCAGAAGGTGAGGAGCAGGCAGACCTGGCCCACCACAGGCTAAGATGTCTGAGGGGCTCCGCTCCTGTGTCCTCCTCCCCTCGCAGTAATTATAACAAAGGACGGCAGCATTTACTGCAGCTGAGCCTATGTTAAGGCGTTGTCTTTCTTTCATTCATCCCTTATTAAACGCCTGCAATTGTCCAGCCACTCTCCTGGCTCTTCGGATCTGTCAGTGAGCAGAATAGTCAAAAGTGCTGCTCCATGGAGCTTATGGAGGGAGCCCGGTGGGGCTTACACTAGGAATCCCAACACTTGGGAGGCTGAGGTAGGAGGATCACAGAGGCCGGCCTAGGTAACACAAACCCAACAAAAAACAGCTGTGTGGGGGCCAGACGTGATGGCACTTGGCAGGCTGAGACAGTGAATTTGAAGTCAGCCCGGGCTACATGAGTTCAAGGCCAGCCTGAACTACATAGTAAGGCCTGACTTTAAAAAGCAAAAACTTGGGGTCAGGGAGATGGCTCAGGGGCACGAGTGCCTGCCTGGCAAGTGCAAAGTCCTGAGTTTGATCCCTGGTTCCACAAAAATAAATAAATAATAAATAAATAAATAACTGTGAAGAAAACCAGGCACGGTGGCACATATCTTTAATCCAGACCTCCTGGGAGACTGAGGCAGGAGGATCACAAGTTGGAGCCCAGCCTTGACATTCTCACAGTATAATAAGACCTTGTGTCAAAATGAAAAGGACTGGCTAGGGGACATGGCTTTATTGTGAAATCAGTCCTCATTTAGGGCAGGAAAAATGCTACGTGCAAGAACAGCCCCATAGCAGAGCGGGACGAGGAAGGAGCTCAGTGCTGTGGGAGCAGGGCAGAGGATGAGGGCGGGCAGGCCGAGGCGGGCAGGCCAAGGAGGGCCCGTGTGGGCCAGGCTGGGCGGGACGGGCACAGCTGGGCAGTCCCGAGGGCCTCAGTGCTAACAGGAAAATGGAGGCTGGAGAGAGAGCTTGGTGGTCCAAGGGCAAGAATCTGGGTTCAGTCTCCGGGTAGCATTGTGTGCAGGCCACTGAAACTGGGTGTGGTAGTGCCCCCCTCTAATCCCAGCACTGGGGAGGCTGAGACAGGAGGATCATTATGAGTCTGAGCTGCATAGCAAGACCCTGTAGCAAATACATAAAAGATTTTTAAAAAGAATAGCAGGAAGGTGGTAGCTATGATGAGAAAGAAACTTGGGGACAGAGACAGGGAAAGGGCGGGGCATGTTCTGCCTTTAGGCTGCAAATGGGGTGTGGGGAAAGGAGTCCCCACACTGTGCTGCCCCAGCTGTGAAAGGGGGGCTGGGAAGGGTGCCCCGCATGGACTTAGGCATCTAATGGGTCTTTCAGCTCCTGAGAGGGACTGGGAGGCTGCTCGCCCAGAGCCTGATGCAGGAGCTCAAGCTGGGGTGTGGACGGGGCTTGGAAAGTGGGTGGCTGTGAGGTCACCTGGGCACGAGGTGACGCAGGATCCCAGGATTTTCTTGGGAGCTGTAGTGAGGGGGTAGTGAGGACCCTCAAGGTGTCCTGGAGGCCAAATCAGGGTGCTCGGGAGGACAACGTTGCTTGGGGCGTGCTGCCAGCAGGCCCTGGAGAAGAGGACTCAGTGCAGGGGGCTCAAATTTGAGCAGGAGGGGGCAGCGAGGAGCAGGACTGCGGAGGGAGGCCGCGTCGCCCCTGCCGCCAGTGACGCTGCAGGGCCAGGCCTGACGCTGGTAACCAGAGCACTCGTACAGCCTCTCTCGTTGCTGGGACAAATACCCGACACCCAGAATGAAGGAAGGAAAGGTTTGTTTAGCTCACAGTTACTGGAGGATTCAGTCCATACTAGGCTGGCTCTAAGGCAGAACGGCCCATGGTGGCACAGAGCAGCCATTCACGGCGGCAACAAAGAGCAGGAGCAAATGGGAGGAGTAGCAGCAAGGATGGCTGCAGAGAGCGACAGTCTCCCCTGTGCTGCGTGCAGGCTGTCCGCCCAGGCTGGGTGCCGTACTCACCCGTAATCCAGCAGCACTCTCTTTTTTGTTTGTGTGTGTGTGTGTTTGTGAGACAGGGTCTCGCTATGCTGTTCAGGCTGGCCTTGAACTCACTTTTGTAGCCTAAGCTGGTCTCCAACTCACACCGATCCTCCTGCCTCAGCCTCGCAAGCGCTGGGATTACAGGCGTGCGCCACCACGCCCGGTTTAGCATTCACTCGTAATCCCAGCGGATCGTGAGTTCATCACAAACGCTAGAAGTCTGCCCGTGACTGCATGAGGCTTTAGGGGGACAACTAGACACCAACCGGAACAGCCTCCCCTCTCCCTGTCCCTTTGCCCAGATGCCCCCTGCTGCCAGCTGCTCCCCAGGCCTGAGGAGAGAGGGCTCTGTGGCTCTCTTTGGGCAGTCTGCTGTCCTCTAGAGGGGCATCAAGGAAGGACACAGTGTCCCACCCGGAGTGTCCGCACTGTGGAACCCAGGAGGGCCACCAGCAGGGCACCTGGAGCTGGGTCTGGAGAGAAGGAGGGGAGGAGGAGATGAGGAATGGAGCAGGTGCGTCACGCCCACCAGGCCGTCAAGGAAGTGCCTGGTAGGAGAGCCCCGAACAGGGCTCCTGAGCCCCCTAGAGACCCTGCTGCAAGTGCTGTGGGCTGTGGACCTCAGGCTCTGCCTCAGCTCCCAGCCAGGTCCTGCTGTGGGGGTCCTTCCTGGGGGCTGTGCTGGAGCCATGGGCTTCTGTCCCTCTCCTTGGTGTGTGTCCTAATGGCTTAGCAGTCTGGAGCCTCCCTGGAAACCCTGCTATCCCCACCCCCAGCAGTGCTGCTTGCACTCTGGCTGCTTCCCAGAGGACCCGCCACCAAGAGGGACAGTGGAGCAGGGACACAGCAGAGAGAAAGCTGCCCAAGGCCCAGTGAAAGAGAGGGTGGGGGAGGGGCATGGGGTGGGGGATAGGGGGCGGAAGGGAAGAGTCTGGGAGAGGAATGGGGAGAAACCCTTTCAGTCATGCCCCCAGCATCCACCTCTTCCCCCCAGGTCCAGCTTCCTATCTGCAGGTCAGCCCTAAGCCCCCACGATCTTCTCTCCTCCCCAGAGCCCCACCTATGAGCACCTGAGACTTGAGGGACACCTAGATATGAACTATAGCAAGGACCTCAGGCTCCTCCTCTGCCCTTCCTGTCCCTGGGGGAATCCTTCCCTCCTGGTTGCCCTTGCCCCTCCCCACGGAGAACGCTAGTCCAGAGAATGTTTTGGACACAGCAGGATGCTAGAGGCTTCTGAAGGACTTCCCAGTGTGAGTGGCAGGTGTTAGGTGGCTCTCGTGGCCTCTGTCCCTGGGGCTTAGGTGCACATCGATTTTAACATCTGTTGAAAGATGGTGGTATCGGTGCGGAGCACGGAGACGGTGCAAGGTGCCCTGTGATCGGGAGCTAGTGGGGCCGCGCGATCGGGCGACGCGGGGAGGGAGAGGTCTCTTCACCTGCTGTTGGTGCAGAGTTCCCAGGTGACGGGTGGCAGGAGCTGCCCAGTGACCGCTGTGTCTTTTACAGAAAGGAAGACAGAGGAAGCCACGGCCACTGGACCCAGGCGAAGGCTCCAAGGACACAGACAGCTCGGCGGGGCGACGGGGCAGTGCAGGCAGAAGGCATGGGCGCTGGCGGGGCCGCGCCGAGAGCCCGGGTGTGCCTGTGGCCAAGGTGGTGCGGGCGGTCACCAGCCGGCACAGAGCCAGTCGCCGGGTCCCGCCTGCCCCACCCCCAGAGCCCCCAGGCCGCCAGAACCTAAGTGGGGCAGCAGCTGGGGAGGCGCTGGTGGGGGCTGCTGGCTTCCCACCACATGGGGATACCGGGAGTGTGGAGGGCGCCCCCCAGCCCACGGACAATGGCTTCACACCCAAGTGTGAGATTGTGGGCAAGGACGCACTGTCCGCACTGGCCCGGGCCAGCACCAAGCAGTGCCAGCAGGAGATCGCCAACGTGGTGTGCTTGCACCAGGCGGGGAGCCTCATGCCCAAGACTGTGCCCCGGCACTGCCAGCTGGCAGGTAGGGACCGAGCATGCGGGTCTCCCCAGGCTGGGGTGGGGCAGTCGTGGGCCCCGAGTCTTCCTCGTCATTTCCATGTCAGTTTGCACCAGGTGTGTAAGGGGCTGAGAGGAGACGTGGACCCCAGGCTCCAGGTCTGGCTTCTTCCGCTGCGGCCAAGCAGCCCC
>PVKN010039393.1:0-10890 GCA_004027915.1 Capromys pilorides | reverse complement strand
TATTAAAATAAGTGCCATTTGAACACAAGCGTTGTGAGAGCACTACGGTCCATCTGACAACTGAGACGGCTACTAAGTGAGTAACGAGTGGGTAGCCTATAAAGTGTGGATACGCTGGTCATTGGGGCGATTCTCCCTTTAGTCAGTACAGAGGAGGACTATGCAAGATGCCGTCATGCTGCTCAGAAGGATACAGGACTTACAACATAGACATTGGTTATTCCCGGAACTTTTCACTTCATGGAGTATTTTTGGCCGCAAGTAATTAAAATCACAGAAACCAAAACTACAGTGGGGGAGGTGATCGTTTTCTGCTTCGTTGGAAGAGAGAGGAAGGCAGAGGGGGCTCCGTAGTGCCAGAGTGGACCTGATATGGTCCAGTGATGACAGGGAGCCAGCTGCCCTGGAACACAACTAACCTAACTCTGCACACCTGCTATGATTAAAAGAAAAGACACAGGAACAGCGGAGCAGCCATGGTCTTCTATATCTACTAAAAAATAATCTGCTAAAATATCCAGGAAGGGCCAGGCAGATAGCTCAGTGGTGTAAAGTACCTGCTTAGGGCAGAGTGCCGTGGCCAGGACATGCTGTGCCACACCTGCCTCCGGGGGGGGGGGGGGGGGGGGGGGGCACCGAGAAACTCCATTGAGGCAGGGCGTGGTGGCCCGCGCCTGTAATCCCAGCGCTTGGGAGGCTGAATACAAGAGGATCACTGTGAGTCTGATCTACATAGGGAGACCTGGTAGATCCTGTACTAATAAATAAAAACATTAAAATAGCCTTAAAGTAAATACAGAAAATTTACATATAAGGGAATCTTTCCGAGTACAGGTCCCTACACACAAATGTATATTCTGTGTGGTTTTTTTTTTCTTTAAATAAAATAAACATGTTGCTGAAATGCTGTCTACATTTAATTTCTGAACGCCAGGTACCATTTTTTAACTCGTTTATGAGAGTTGAGGATTTGAAGAAATCCTACATGAATCCCTGGGGAAAGTAAATCACCAGTATTTTCTTCAAGTTTTTAGTAAAAGGAAGGGATGTAGTCTCTAGAAGTGGCCAGGGGGAAAGAGGGTCTGGGAAAGTTTCTAAAAAAATTCATAAAATTTTCTGCTAGGTCGGGTGGGCTTCCTTGCTGGAGGTGGGAAGACAGCGAGGTTTCCTGATCCGGCT
Source organism: Capromys pilorides (assembly GCA_004027915.1). Taxonomy (NCBI): domain Eukaryota; kingdom Metazoa; phylum Chordata; class Mammalia; order Rodentia; family Capromyidae; genus Capromys; species Capromys pilorides. Next base: position 9,711 of record PVKN010039393.1, on the reverse strand, counting down.
GGAGTTCGTGCCCGTTAGTTAGTGCCTGTCAGCGGAAGACAAAGGAATTCCTAGCCCTACACCCTTCCGCTCTCACGTCCCCACTGGCGGCCAGGATATTGCAAAATTGATCAAAAAGGTCTCAGAGCCAGTGTCACTTTTCATTCTGATCTAAAGGAATCATGACTCAGATCTTAATTAAAAACAAACCCGCACAAAAATCTCAATGCGCCCTGGCCTTCCTGGTTGCTAATCTGCTGGCGCACTGGCCAACAGAAGAGGAGCTAATTGTTGTTGCAAAACGACGCCTTGTTGTCTTTTCTTTAAAATGAAACTTTAAGGGAAATTTGTGATCATTTAGCATCATTTCCCTCGCACTCTAAGGCTGTGAAAAGCGGCACCTTGAGGAAGAGAACAGATGGTCAGAGAGAGGTTCGTAAATCACAGCTCCCCTCCTCTCGCTCTGAAAATCCCGAGCGATCAATTTCCAAATAACAGTAACCTCACCGGGGATGGGGCCGAGAGCATCTGCGCAGCCCTGGCCAGGCCTGGGCAGCTTGGGATGCAGAAGAGGGAAGCGGCTGTTCTTGGACCCCTCAGCAACACCCTAGTGACCCTGCACCGTTGTCACGAACAGGATCGGAAGCTAAGGACTGCTGCTCCAGCTGCTTCACGCACGGAGGAGGAAACCTGCAGAGCCAAACTCGGATGCGTCCAAGGGCCAGCGGATGAGGACTGCAGCAGGGTGCGCGCTGGGGTGCCGGAGGACCAACGCCGGCTGAGGGGCGGGGAAAACCAAGAGCAGCCTGGTTGTGCAGATGCGCTCTGATTAAAGCAATAAGCACAACACAGAGAGGAAACAAAGAAACATTGACTCCACTAGCCCAAACAGAAAGGGCCTTGATCTATAGAGCATTTGCCTATTCCGGGCTCCTAAGCATTTGGCAACTGGAACAATCCCTTCCCTTTCGACAATCATTTCTTTCAAGCTCGCCTAAGTCAGCTTGGAAGACACAGACTCTAATTCTTGCCTATCGGCCTATTATTGTCCAGACTTATTTTCCTGTCCTTGGAATGAAAATTGTAACTCAAAAAAAAGACAGTTTGGATGTTGGGCCATGGACTCAACCCCAAAGCATTCTTCCCAACATGGATGCCCCAAGCCCTTCGGAACACTTGGCTCCAAATGCCACATCCCAGGGGTCCTTGGAATGCCAGCTGGAGCCCCTGCTGTGTTGCCCAGATCCTCCACCTCCATTTTTATAACACCCTCAGATGTTAGGGATCTTTTCACTCTTGTTCTCCCCTGAGCCTGCAGTGGGCTCTTCCAGGGCTGTGCCTTGGCATGGCGGGATACAGCAGCAGATTAATTACAGGAGCAGAGGAAGAATCCAAGCCCCGCCTCTTATGCTGCACATCAAAACTGTTGCAGTAATAGCCTTATTATTGCTTAAAAATGAATTACAGACTATTAACATTTTCTCAGCTTTAATTGCTCTCATGGGTGAACAATAATAGAAATGACCCACATAGAGGGGAAAAAAGCTTGTAGAGGTGCTGAGTAATTTTTAAGATCATTACGGGCTCAATTCTGAGCTCAAAACGCTATCACAAGGTGTGTCTCCCTGATACATTTATTAGAAGGTTTTGAGCCACTCTCCCACAAGTCCCTCTTCTTCCACTGTAGCCAGTGTAGATGAATATAAACTGAAAAATCTTTCTCTCATCAGTCGATAGGAAGCAGCACTGTCCCCACCCACCCAGAGAAGACATGGGACACTTGCTGAGGGCACAGAGGCAGGGAAGGACCGAGCCACATCAGAAAGTGCCATCTAATCCAAGAATCAGTCCCTCTGCTAATGCTTAAGACTGTCTGGAAGGGCAGCCTGCAGTGGGCACCAGGAGAAGGGCTGGCCATGCACTTGTGTCCAGATTGTTCTTGTTGGGGACACAGCAACCCTACACAAGCCCCCTTTGCATAGGTACAGACAGCCAGGTGCATATTAATAATCCGTAGTTGGGCTGCTATACGAATAATTATAATTATCAGCTCTAAATGCATGCGCTGTTTTCTGGTGTCTGCGTGGCTACAAAACTGGGTCTTGGGTCCAGTCTGTCGATCAGCTATTGTAAACACTTAGTCATAGTTATCTGCAGTGTGGTCGCCTGCTTATTTCAGTTTTATTTAGTATGCCTCTCTACAAAAGCACATGTACACAGATTTTAGAGGCATTTGTTAAAGGTAGGCAGATTTATAGCTGCTTGGAAGATACAGCATCTCACTTTAAGCAAGACGGGGATGCGTGGACATAGAGCCTTGCAATGGTCTGTATCTCAATGTCCGCCCCACTCCCAAAGCCTCACATAGTCCTGGGGCAGGATTCAAGAGGTTTTGATTGACTCATGGCCCAATGCTGGGATGATGGGTGTGAATGCTACATCCCCAGGGTGGGGAACTTGCCTACAGTATAAGGGAGGAGAAGGTTCTTGCTCCCAGCAGCTCCTGTCATTTTGTTCTTGTTGATTTTGCTGTCTGCCACTGCCATGGATTTCTGCCCTCTGCCTTGGAGCCAGCTGAGTATGGACTGAAACCTCCACCAACTGTGAGCAAAACAAGTATTTCCTTCCCTAACTTGGGGTGTCAGGTATTCGATCTCAGCAATGAGAGAAAAGTAATGGAGACAAGCCTGCTGCAGAAAACATCTCCCCCATTTCTTGTGTTTCCAGGAGAGGGACCTGCGGGCCTCTAGAGCACAGTGGAGGACAGCTCTTGGTTCAGGGCTCCTATTTCTCAGGGGACAAAGCCGATGTGGCCAAATCCAGAAGATCTTAAGATAGAGTCTCCTTTTCCTTCCTTGTGATGGGTTGGCAGGAGACAGGGATGCTGGGTGACAATGACAGCACTGTAGATCCTAATTGTCCCTCAGTCAGCCTGCCCCAAATTCTAGCTTGGGGGTGAAGGTGGGTGAGGCCCAATAAGGGGGCTAAAAGAGCCAAATGAGTATTTCAGTGACAAGCAGCAAACCCATACTCACCAAGCAGTTTTGGAATACTGCGATGTCCAGCTGTGCACCTGTGTTCAATTCTCATCATGTTTTCATGGTCAAAGATGAGGACACATTATTTGTTATTTTTTTTTTTATCTGTTCACAACCTCAAAGGGTGGGCAGACCTGAGGCAGGGTGGGGGTTGGCTAACAAGTGACTGGAGAAAGAAGACCAGACCAGGGGTATCTACTCAGCACATGAGGTAGGAAACCCCTCTCCATTTCTCCCTACATCTGGGAGACCCCAGCATGTTCTTGGCCTACACCAGCCTTTATCACCATTGGTTAACTGCAGAACATTTGGTCCACATCATTATGTTATTCTTCAGAAAGGAAGGCGGCCCTCGTCTCGAAAGAGCACCAGACATTTGGATCTCATGGGGAGCTCTGCCCCTCTCTTCTGCTCACCCCTATCTGGAATCACAAACGGATAATTCTGTTTGTGTACCGTCTGTTTCTCCCAACCAGCCATCACCTCTGTTGGGGGTGGGGGGTAAGATCTATTGGTTATTTCACTGACACCTTTCTAAAAGCCCAGGGTCCCACCAAAGAACTCAGCACATAATAGACATTCAGTAAATTGTGAATGACTCAGTAAGTTGGAGTATTTATTTATTTATTTATTTATTTATTTATTTATGTTGTTGTTTTTTAAACTTTATTTATTTATATTATGGCCAGCTCAGGCTGCCCTGGGGGTGGAACTGGTGCAGCATGTGGAGCCGGGGATCGAACCGCAGTCCCTGTGGTGGCCTAAACAAGGCACTGTAGACCGCTGAGCTATCTTGCCGGCCCCTGGAGTTATTATTTAATGTTGCACCACTTATCTTTTTTTTTCTCCTTTTTTTTACAGGGTCTCACTATGCAGCTCAGACTCATACTGATCCACCTGTTTCCTGCCTCCCAAGTGCTGGGATTACAGGCGCACACCACCACGCCCGGACTCTATCGCCAGCTCAGCGTGCTCAAGAGCGGGGCCGGTGCAGCAGATGGGGCCAGGAACCGAACCCTGGCCCCTGCACTTTCCTAAGCAAGTGCTTAATCCGCTGAGTTATACCGCTGGCCCTTGCGCCACTTATCTTAATTGATAATTTTATAAAAACCATTTCTTAATACAGACATTAACACTGACAACACTCTGTGTGTGTGTGTGTGTGTGTGTGTGTGTGTTTACGTGATGAACACCTTTAGGATTCAAGTGTGATCTTGGTTTCTAAATGCAGATAGCCCTGTACTATGCCCAGTCTCTACTTTCCCATGAGTGCTTGCCTCTGCCTCTTCACACCGGGAATTGGAGGAGTGATACCAGTGGATGCCGGAGATAATCCTCATTTACTTTGGTGTCAAATCACCATAAACAGCATGGACTCTCTCCAAGTCTATGATTAGACTTAAGAAGATCAAAGCCCAAACTAGTAGGGCATATGGCTCCAGTAAATGACATTTTTAACTGATGGGGGAAATGGCGGTCTTAGGAAGAAAGTGTTTGCATCAGGAGGACAGAAAAGGTTATTGCTAGAGCTTCAAAGAAAGCCCTGATAGCTCCATTATCTGCCATCAGCCAGAAAGAGCTCCTCCTTGGCCCAACTCCACCCCCAGTCATTTAGGTTAGCCTAGGCATGTGTGTCGTCCACACCAGGGCTTGTTTGGCTCCCTCACTCCTGGTGATCCTGGGTCCCTCACAGGCTTTGTCTCACACAGGGATGTCTCACTTGCTCTCTCACAGTGCATCATCTCTGCACCCACGAATCCCTTCTTGCTATTGGAATGTGGCTGGCTATTCTAGAACATTCCACATTACCAGGATTCTGGAGTGTTCCAAATCACCAGGGTCATGATTAAGAAGAATTAAGAGAAATACTCGTCTGTCTGCTATGAAACACCTCAACTCAAATTTATTCCTGTTAACCCTTCTAACTTCTGCAGCTTGTGTCAGATATCTGGGGCCCACTGAACAATGTATAACTTTTTGGTTTTAAGGCCTCCTGCAGGCAGCCCTACTCAAAGAATATGCTACACAACTCGCTTTCCCATTGGATCCTGATTTCAATCAATTTTACCTGAGCAATAGTGCTTGTTATCTCATTGGTTGACCACAGTTTTGTCCCACCTCCTACCAGCTAAGCCAGTTCCCATGTCTTCTCCACAACCTTTGACTCACCTTACCACATGGTTTTCCTCTATAAAAGTCCCTGGAAGAGACAAATTCTCGGGAACACCCACTCGGGACCGCCCTCCTGTCCCTCTCTTGGACAGGAACATTCTTTCCCTCAATAAATATGTTCTGCTCATTAAAAAAAGAGAAATACTCAATCTTGGGGACAAAAGATTCAGGAATCAAGATGAATAACATGTTGGCAAAATGTAGTTTTTGAAATTAAGATGAATGTAAATAATCCCCAATGTTCTAAATATAAAAGTCAAAGATAAAGCAGGGCCCAAGAGCATCGGTTGGGGTCAGGTGAGGTGGGTGAGGTCAGGCTGAGGAAGCACAGGATGAAGTCTGTCCCTGGGTCCCTTGGGCTACTTTGGTTGGGATGGCAGAGCTTTACAAGGGATGATGCTTGGCCTTTGGGAATTGGGCCAGTAAGGAGGACAGGTGTGCAGGTCTCTATTGGATGATAATGCTAATTCCTTTGTGTACTAAAAGGTAAGGTATAGCTGGGTCGTGTGGTTGTTCCGTTGTTAGTCGTTGTAGGAACCTCCATATTTATTTCTATAATGGCTCTACTAATTTACATTCTCAGCCACAGTGTACATGGGCACCTTGGTGATGCCTGGGAATAGAGAAAAGAAGGTAACTATGTACATGGAGCAGCATTCGGGCAGGAAGAAGAATAAAATCAGGTCATTCACAGAAAAACAGGTGGAGCTGAGCATAACCATGTAATGCCAGTAGCAGACTCAGGAAGGCAAGAGTCATGTGGTTGCTCTCCTATGCAGCCCCTAGGGAGAAGAAGACTACAGGAAAGCAGAAGGGCCATTATTAGTCAAGAGGAAGAGGATTGGAGGAAGGCAGGAAAAGAGAAGTAAGAAGGGAAGAGATAGGGTTAAAACAGGTGATGAATGTGTGAAGATATCACCATGTGAGCCAATACTTAATGTAACTAACATATAACAATCAAAAATAACCAAGCAAAACAATACGGCGCTTGGTTTAGAAGGTATCTACCCACAATCACAACCAGCAAATAGGCTCAGCATACAAAAGGTCAGAGGTTTTCTGGTGAGTAATCAAATCTTTTAAAAGAGTTCATCCCCTTTGACCTCCTGGTATCACCCATAGTGATTGATAATAAGGAAAGGTCTAGAAATGCACATAGAACTTCAGCTACAATGACATGTATCACAGTATTATAAAAAGAGAAATATTAAGAAACAAAGGGCCAGCCAGATGGCTCAGCAGACTAACACACCTGCTTAGGCAGTTGCAGCAGCCGGGGTTTGGCCCCCCACGTGCCACGCTGGCTCATCTCTGGGGTGAGCGGTGATGACAACTGAGACTGGGCATGGTGGCACACTCCTGTAATCCCAGCTCTTGAGAAGCTGAACATAGGTGGATCACTACAAGTCTGATCTGTGTAGTGAGACCCTGTAGATCCTGCAGACTCTGTACTAAATACTTAAATATTTTTTTTTAAATACCTGGACACAGCCTAGGATCCAGCCATAGGGGAGCCGTCCTCTAATTGTTGGCATTGCTCTCCGATGGCACGTTACACAGTCACTAAACTTCAAGCTTCAAATATGTTTAATGACACAGGTAAGTGCTCATGAATGTGGCGAGGCTAACAAAGGACAATACCAACTGTCTGTATCAGGGCAGCCTCCTTCCTTCTGGATTTCTTCCCGGGGGGACAGCCCTGTGACGGGTGAACCCCTGCACATCCTGTACAAGGTGTGGAACACGAGCACCCCCACTTAATTGTGAGCAAGAACAAGAATGCAGAATTGAATTAGAAGGACAGAAAATGTAGAAGAGCTTTCAAGCACAATAAAACACATGATGTTTCCAAGAGAAAATTTCTAAAGCATGGCTCAACTAGTGTCCCCTCTTCTACCCCACAACCAATCCTTCCTTCAAAAGCAACGACCCATCAAGTACATGGGTAGGGCACCCTTTTTTGGTTTTCTATTAAAAGCTTAATTGGCAGCACATCCTGATGTGGCGTCCATTCCCCTCTCTGGATAAAGCTGATGGATGCTCTCGCAGCAGCGCAGGTTGCCGGTCAAGGCGAGGCCATCCATTTCCCTGGGTGACAGGAGGCTGACCACAGAGGCAGCTGCAGCCGTGCTTGCTCCTGTCGCTGCGAGCATTTGGAACACTAAAATAAATTGATTGTACCGAAAGATTCCTTCAACAACCCTTCCCCATCATCATAATGGAGAATTCATAGGGCTTTGAGCTGCATTTACCGCTGAAGTGGAATGATGGCTTCTGAAATTACTTCGGTGCATATTGAATTGTACCTATTTTTATTGGGTTATAGGACAATATTTTGGCATTTGTGAAGGCACTTTTTCAGAAGCCCCACTCTCTGAGTCAATGATTCCTTTGTGAAGCCAAGGAATGGGAGACTCTGGTTTGGCCTACAATTCAGTTCTCTTTCCTTTGTTTGAAATAGTATTGTTTCTTAAATTTGCAAACATGTTTTTATGTACAAACTAAGACTAAAGAATGCTAGACATCCTGGAAGTGAGTAAGCCATACAAATAAAATCCAAAGAAGAGGATGAAATAGCAAAGATAGATGACAACGTGGCCACATGGAGTCTATAACGTTCAATCCTAAGTACACACTCACTTAGGAAAGGTCATATAACGTAGTTTGGATTTGTATTAAGGTAGCTCTCTATTATCCAGGTCTATTGAAATATTTATTGACCACCTACTATGTGCAGACATTTCCCCTGGTCCTGCATTTTTCCACAGAGGTTAGTTCATGCATAATGTAGAATCCAATTCATTCTTTACTATCTATTATTATGAGCACTTACAATGTATCGTTGTAAACCATCTGTCATTTCTTTTCTCTTTGGATGTAATGTAACATATGATATCATAATTCCTGATGCACATAAAGCGCCTAATTTTATAAAATACTTTCCTATTATGATTACGACTTTTATCTTCACTGCTAATGCAAACTTCAGGATGGGGAAATAGGAAAAGGGTGAGCATGGCAGTTTGCCTGCAGTGCATATCTGGGGTACAGTTATTGCTTCCTCCGTGCCATTCATAGGGCTGCAAGCTAAAGTGGTGGCATCCAAAATATTGGCCCTGAAGGTGAAAGAACATTCCAGAAAGCCACCTAGCAAGTGAGTAGCTGAGCAAATGTGGGCTATTTCCCAGCCCACTCCCGCATGCTTTGCTGCTCTTGGCCTCTGTGCCTGGGGTCCCCGAGAGCTCTCAACGCTAGGGGAGCAGCTCCCTTCCTCATAGGTCTGCTCGCCCTAGATGTCTCAGAGCTGGCAAGCCAGGTCAGTTATGTTGCTTCGCTCATGTGGAATGTCTTCTCCAGGGGCGGATGCATGGAAACTGGGGCTGTGCTGAGCTGTGGGAGAAGGTACCCACTTCCCTCACAGTTTCTGCTCAGACAGAGAGAACTCAGGACTGAGTCTGTGCAGGTTAAAAGCAGAGGCTCTGGAGTCAGTGCCTCAGTTCTAATCCTGCCTCCAGGAATGACTGTGAAGCTTGACTGTGGAACTTGACAGGCTGGGGTGTTGCTCAGGGATTGGTGGGGCACACTTCCAGTGCACCAGGGTAGGAAATAGAGGCATGATCTGGGGGTTCTACATGGTCTATTCTCTAGCACTGGTCCCTGCACTGCTTGCTGACTGCCATGAACTAAGCCCTGGTCTCTTTGCCATGATATTTTTTGCCTTGTCACCAGCAGGTCAGGGACTGAACTCCCTGAGCCTGGAGTCAGGTTAAACTTCTCCCACTTTCAGCTGTGGGTGCTGGGTGTGGAGTACCTGTGATTTCCTTGAAAGAGAAAAACAGAAGAGAGAGATTTGGAAAGGGAGTCACAGAGTGGCAGAAGAAAGGGGATGGGGGAGTGTAGTGGTTGATACGTTGAGTCAACTTGGCTGGATGACTCAGTGGTTCAGCTCCCCATTGGTGGGAGTCCTGCCCCAGGGTACAATTGGTTCCTCCCTGGAGCATGACCAAGGCCTGCCTAGGATATGATTGGCTCCTCCCTAGAGTGGGAACAAGGGCCCATCCTGGGGCATGATTGGTTCCACCCTAGGGCACAATGGGCCCACATCAGAGTGACTGAGCACAGAGACGTTTTAAAGGGCCTGAGGAATGAGTCAAGACTTCACTTCCTTGGAGAAGATTCAGTCTTCACATTCAGCCTGGACTTCATCATCTGGCTTGCAGCACAGACTCTTCAGCCTCCAGCTTGGATCTTTCGCCATCCGTCACAGACTCTTCAGTGTCCATCACAGACAGTTCTCCCTAGTTCTCTTGGTACTTCAAGTCCATATATCATAACTTTTCTTCTAGAATCTTTACTTTCATTCCCAAAGATTTTGTTCTAGAAGTGTCCATCAGCCTGACCTTCCTGATCATGTCATATTCACTCATTCTTCTAGTCTGTGCAGAAGATAATATTTAAAGCCTACCCTTTCCATTTCCCAGGTCTCTGACTGGTTCTTTCTCCTGTTGGATGACCTGGGGCA
>PVKN010039392.1:0-10890 GCA_004027915.1 Capromys pilorides | reverse complement strand
CTAAAATTGGATAAGACTTGGCAAGATTTCATTTAAAGTGGAGGAAAAAATTCATGGAAACCAAAAACAGAAAAAAAAATTGACTCAGTCTGGGTCAATACCATTCATAGTTTTTGAAAGAATATGTTTAATTCATTACTGAGTGCTTGTGATGTATGTCAAGATAATTTTAGATACTAGAATGACTGAAGAATTATTTTTTGTATTCTAGTTTCTTGGACTAAATCTTGCAGATATTCACAACACATTACTTTGTATGGTAAACACCCATTCACACATCGAGAATGTTCTTATATTTCCACTTTCTCCATGTATTTTCATCCTGTTTGTCTGGTTGATTTCATCTTCTGAAAAGTTTTTCCTAATTGCTTTGACACAAGGCCTTACCAAAGAAGATGATGAATAAACATATGAGTTCAGTATTTATGATGGAACTAGCATTCAAAATATAGGACACACATTCCTTCAAATATATTTTTTTTTACAAAATATCAAAAATTTGAATTTAGGGCTGCAGAGATAATTCTGTGGTCTCAGCTCCTGGGACCACGGTTTGATTCCTGGTACCACATGCCACACCAGCCCTGCCCCCGGGCTCACTGCTGAGCCAGCCGTGGAGACCAGGCGTGGTGGCACATGCCTATAAATCAAAGCACTGGGAAGGCTAAAGCAGGAGAGTCACTACGAGTCCAAGCTGCATAGTGAGACCCTGTACCAAATACATAAATAATCTTTTTTTTTAATTTAGTACTACACAAAGTACTAAAAAGTACTATATACATAATACTTTATACTAAGTACTAGTAAAGGACATAGCACTTTATACTTTAGTACTAACAAAATACAATATAATGAAGTGGTGTTTCATAGAAATGTAAGGTTTCCTTAACTAAAGAGTTTCTATAATTTAATAACTATTGATAAATGAATACGCTATTACGAATAAACAGTTTAATTTACAACGGTACCTCATTGGAAGAGTCATATCAATCTTGAGTAGAGTTGCCAGACTTAGCAAACAGAAGTAGAGAACCCTCACTTAAACCTAAATTTCAGATAAACACATTTATCTGAAGTTTTTAATAAATTGTGTTGCCTATAGATCTGAGATCTATGTTTAACTAAGCCTCTCTACTTTGTCTGGCAACCTGAATTTTGAGGTGTCTATCCTCTTGTTTTTGTTCTACCCAAAGGCTGTGGTTGGGCACGCTCATGGAGAAGTCAGTGGGCACACTGCCACTTGGTGGCAGCCAAGAGCAACGACATTGCTGCTCTTGAGAGAGCCGAGGAGCAAGCCCAGCAACTGGATAATCATTTTCCATATGCATACTGTAGGCGATAGAAGGAGAAATGCAAATGTCCTTTAGAGACAGGAGTATGAAAATGACCATGCTTATTTTAGATAATATCAGTTTTGATTGGCATGATGGCAAAATGTAGCTTTCTGAGAATCAGTATTCCAGTATATCTAGACAAAGTTTTAGAGAAATGAGAAGATGCCTTGACCGGTGAGTATTGCCAGAAACAACACATAAACTATCCTCATGTGACTGTCAGTCATTCAGAGGAACTGCCCATAAGAGTATGATGCTCCAAGTTGACTACATGATTTTGCATTTAGTTAGCAATACGGTTAGTTTCTCCTGTACTTTTTTTTTAAAAAATAAGAAATAACAATGTGATAGTTTCAAAACACATTAGTAGTGCATTCATAATAATTGATACATTAAATATTGTTGTCCTCATGGTAGTTATACAGAGCACAGGGTGTAGACATATTAAATTTTCTAATCCATATTAGTAGGGGAGGATAAAAAGAAAAAAAAAATTCTTTTTGTACAAAGAGGGAGTAGTTGTATACATAGTACAATGTTTCATAATTGCAGTGGGTTACTGGCGAAACTGGCAATGTTGGAAGTTGTTAGTATAAGCCTCTTACAGCTCATCATACTAATCTAGCTCTGTGTGCTATGCCTCATAATTAAGCTTTTCTGCTGGGTAATCAAGGGTAAGTTAAGGCCAGACCTGTATAACAGAACATTCATCTTTTGTATCTTGAACTATTTCTCCTGTCCCTCCCCTGTACTTTTAAGAGCAGTCATATTTCCCAGTAAAGAAAGGGATACACTAATTTCCTGAGGATTCCACATCAAGTCAATAGACAAGCTTGAAAGAACAAAAAATCCCAACTTCCAACCCTTAAAGATACTCAGTAAGCCAGAATCACTATTGTATTCTGAAATAAGATTTTAAAAGCACTTTAAGGTATTATTTCAGAAATATTCACCATACATGTGGAAAACTTGTTCTTAGTGAGAATTTAAGATATTTTTTAGATATTAAAGAATTCCAAAGTTTAAAATCCTCATATAATTTCAGAACTAAAGTAAGAAGACCCTTTAGAAATTAATTTGGTTATATCTTTTTATCTTCTGACAAAATCATTCTTTTTATAATTATACTTTCAAGGGCCAGCCAGATAGCTCAGCAGATTAAAGTGCTTGCTTAGGCCGAGTGCAGGGACCAGAGTTTGATCCCTGGAACCACATGCTGTGCCAGACACACCCGAGGGACCCACTGAGCCAACAACTGAGTCCTGGTGTGATAGGGCATGCCTGTAATCTCACGGCTGAAAAACAGGAGGATTACTATGAGTCTGAGCTGCATAGTGAGCTCCTGTATAAGATACATAAATTTAAAAAAAGAGATAACAAACTTTAGACTGGTACACTTAATCACTCAAACTTTGATAACAAAGTGGAAATTCAAATACCTATGAAACTAATATTTCTATTTAAATTAGAAACTTCACTAGACATAATGTGTGTATTGAAATATTTGAAGTTGCTTTAACCCAAACCTATTAAACTTTTTAAAAAATCATATTAATTTTGAAAAAAAACCTCATAAAACATAGTCTGACTCTCTGTCAAGCAAAGACAAATATTGGTTGATTTTCCAGAAATCACAGGTGGCTATAATGCTGTATGAAGTGTTTCAGTTTAATCTTGCTAGAAGCTTATCCAATAAATCAAATTTTTCAGTAATTTGTCTACAGAGAGTACACAACTAAAAAAGAATGTCTATTACTTATTTAGCAAGTCGCCAAACTTGCCATGTAATCTTGAAAATGGACAAGGCCTTTTTGGCCTTAATCACTTTCTGCTAGAGCTGTGTACTTCACATAAGACTTTACCAGTGAGCTGGGTTTTCCAGAGAAGAGTTACTAATGTGAAGCGAAAAGATATGAAACTGGGTAGGAGGTGATGGGGAATGTTCTACTGCACAACACAGGTTCTGTGTTTGTATGATTACATAGGAAAACACCACCACAATACATTTAAACAAAATCAATACTATGCAGGACACTTTACTAATATATAGGTTTGTATCACAAAATAAGTGGTAATGGGAAAGCAGCTGTTTCTATTTCAGGAGCAGCTGATCATAATTGTAGAATTTCTTGTGCTACCTTTTGTGTCTAGGTCTTAGACTTTTGTACATGACACCCACGCATGTTCCAGTTTTTCTGTCACTTCTTCATTACTCATTGGCAGTGTTTCCTCCAAGCTTTGGCATGTCTGAGTAATACTCAGACCATTCTAACCACTTCCTTCCCATTCATATTTCAAATAATATGATAAAAACAGTTCTTTCATGCACAGTTTCCCTGGGAAACAAACTACAGGAACTACCCTATCTTTGGCCATGAAGAAAACTGGAACTATATGGATAATCTTAATAATTAGCAGAGATTAAAGTCGCTTAAATGGAGGCTTCATTTTGCAGTACTAAGAAATATTTTGCAGTATTATGAAATATTTAAAGGAAATTATTTGAATTTAATTCTATATAAAGATAAAGGCAATGAAAGAAATTGATGGTAATAATATTCACAGGAAATGTATTATATACTTTTCTGAATTTGATACAATTTAAACACAAGTTCTGAAGCTCCTAGCAATTATAGTGTTATTTGACTATTAACTAGTTCAGTTTTGATAGCGTATGAGTGATAAATTCCTTTTTACTTTTTCTTTTACAGTACTGGAGTATGAACTCAGAGTCTTTATTCTGAGCAACATCCTAAGCCATGTTTCAATTTTGGAGGAAGTGTGAGGGAGAAAAAATATTTTTTATTTTTTAATTTTGAGCAGTGTCCCATTAATTCACTACACTGCTGAGGCTGGGTTTGAACTTGCAGTCTTCCTCCCTCAACTTCTCAGAATATTGGAATTACAGGCAGGTGCCACTACACCTGGCTTGGGTGATTATTTCTTTGAGGAAAGCTGACACTTGAAAACAATACTGCCATCAGAAAACCTGCCTTTGCTTGGTCAACTAATATGAATTACTCGTCACTAATTTGAACAGTCTGCAGAAAGTTAACTTCAGAACCAAAATGATTAAAAAACCATGGTGAAGAGATTCCTAGTTTCATGCCCTACAATGTTGGCAGTGTTCCTGGACCTATGCAGGACCTTTGGAATTATTAATAATGTTTAAAAAGTGGTTCTGGAATAAAAAAATGAAATTCTATCCAGAAATACAAAACAGATCTTTCTTCTATTCATCTTATTTTTCATCTGATTCCAATTTTTGTGGCTGAAGGAAAAATCTGGTTTGCAGTGCTACAGTTTTTCTCACCTGTTCTTACACTTTAAGCCCCCATTTTTTTACTCCAATTATTCACCCCGAGGCCACCTTTTAATGTTCAGAAAGTCTCCAGCTTTGAATGCAGATTTGAGAAAGGAGACAGAGGATAACTGGAGAAAGGCACTGCAGGAACATTTCTCTGAGATGTGATGGGAGAGAGAAAGCCTTCCTGCACTTTTGTGCCTCTGCTGAATACTACCTGCTCCTTCCGCACAGTCCCCAGACCTGCCCTTCACCTAACATGTTGCTCCCTTACAATACTGAGAGCTGTTCTGGAAGGCTCAAGTTGGAGTTGTACTTGAAACTGCAGTACACAGAACATTGATCATGGCAAACTAGAACTGTGAATCAGTGTTTACAGAACAGATGTGAAGTTTGCTGAAAAGACAAATGAATGAAAAGGTAAATTTACTGAAGATCTTTTGACACACTTAGTAAAGATGGCAACCTAAACCAAATACTGAGTGGTTTGGTTAAGTATCTAAGTTTCAGTGCATCATAGAGATTAGAATACTTTTCTGTTAAGTATAGTTTTCAAATTAATATGTAGGCATACCTTTGTTATTCTCATGTACAACAACTTACTTATAGTCTTTCTTTTACCAGTGGTTTTCTAGATCTTTGGAGCGCGTAGTCATACTTTTGGTTACAAGTGACAGAAGCAAACTTAAGTGAAAAGAAAGTTCAAAAAATTGTGGTGAAAAATTCTGCCTTTGGCCTGAAGCAAAATCAGACTCCTCTCTTCATTTTCTATTTGGCTTCATAGGCCCTACAGTTGGGATTTGTTATTTCTTTTGATCATGGGAGGGAGATCGTGATCTTCTGACCACATTGGTCTCATATTCTAGGATTTTCATCCCCAGAGATCAAGGATGTTTAACTACAAACTCTAGATAGAAAATCCTATGATGTATTTGTGTATTCTAGCATGTTTATTTCTTTTAAAAAATCTAATTTTATTTTGAAAAGTAAAAGGAAAGCAAGAACAAAAATTAGAAACAAAGAAAGCAACAGGGCAACATCCAACAGTACATATGTTACAGATTTTCAAACCAAGGATAGCTGATTAACTTGGTTGATATATTATCTAGTTTATCATCAAATATATTGCTCAGATTAGCAAGTATTGGAGGATTTGCTCCCTGGTCATCTAGTGATTAGGATTTGGTGCTCTCAGGTTAGCAGATATAGTTATGTAAGATTGACATATGGTTGCATATTACCACTTACTTTCAAGAAATCTTAAATCTTTTTTCTTGTCTCTTTTTTGAAGTTTGTTTTAAAGAGAGTGTAGTAACAATTGATATGAAATTATAAATGGTGCCCATTTAGAAGACCAAGATGTCAGGTATTCAAGCATGGTTTTTGTATTACACATTGCTATCTTCAATGTAATTGTTTACCAGCCATTGGCATAGAGTTAGTCAAGGTGAAAATACTACCAATTAACTGCTGTTTTTCCAGAAGATCTGGAAACATTGTGCTGCAATGATATATTTGCACCCATGTGTATAGCAGCACAATTTGTCGTAACCAAATCTTGGAAACAACCAAAACACCCATCAGCTGAGTAATGGATAAAAATGATGTGGTATTTTTATACAATAGAGCATTACTCAACTATAAAGAAAGACAAAGTAGAAGCCTTCATTGATAAGTGGATGCAACTAGAGGCTCAGTGAAATAAATTAGAGCCACATGTGTAAATATCATATTACCTCTCTAGTGTAAGAACCTGAAGGAAAAATAAAGCCTGAAAGGTATAACAGATATGGTAAAACAGAAAGAAATGGAACCTAAAGATGAAACAGTGAGGAGGAGAGAAAAAAGAAAAGATAAGAAAAAAGGTAGGAGGAAAAGCATGCATGTATATATACAGGATGGCTGAAGTGACTGTACTGAAAACTCTGTCAGCCTTCTACACATGTATATGTTTCCTCCTGAGACAATCACGCAGGCCAGAAGAAGGTTATGTCCTCTAGGTTGTGAGTCCCACTTTGAAATCAGGGAAAAGATTTATTATTAGAAAAAAGTGCATATGCCAGAGTGGCAAGAAGGAGGAACAACACAAGGAGATTTGTCACCTTTTACCTTTATTTGCTTGTAAAACTGCTCTCAATACCAACTAAGCTGCAAGGTATTGCTCAGTGCTCAGCCAAGACGGTTACTCTAGTCAACAGCAAGTAGAAGCCACTTACAGTTGATAGAGATGGGCTAAGGAAAGCCCATAGCCAATTCATAGACAAAATATAACTTCATAGACAAAGTATAACTTTAAATGCTTATCCATTTGCCAGTGAAAGTATATTTACTTCTTAGTGCAACCTCAGAGACTAAGCCAATGAAGTGTGATTAAAAAATACAGTATATATTTAAACTTTTTGGCATTATTACAGTGTAGGACATATTGCCATTAATCTTCTCAGAACATCCCCGTCCCACTTGAGCTACTTATGCTCTCATTCTTGCTGCCTCTGAAGCAGTTCTGGTGCTCCTTTTTCATGTCTTTAGTTGCACTGCCATGGCTGCTTCAATGTCCTAATCAATTCTTTCAATCAATTTTGAAAGAGCCAGAAGTTATATGGTGATAAAGCAGGTGAGCATGATGAATGAGGACACACTACAGTGTTGTTGTAGTCCACTCTTCCACTGGATGGCATTTGGCAGTGGCATCTCTATGCTTTTGATCATACCTAGTAAATACACTCATGGAGAGGACTATGGAAACTGTTTTGGCAAGGAGCATGAATGATGGGGTAAGGGTTTTCAAATCCAGGTCGAGTGTGTTGAGGAAATTAGTGGCAGTGTGTCTTTGACTAAGATGAGTTTAAACAATTTAATCATTTTCTGTAGTTTTGAGCACCTCTCATGTACTGTCAGGAACATGGACTGCTCAAGATATTATTGCTCATTAAAGGCCATCCAATAACTGCAGCACTTTATTTTCTGAAGGCAGCATAGTTTGTGACATAACAAGAGAGGAAAATTTGTTACCAGCCTCCAAACCTTTCCAAGCTAATGATTCTTGCATTGACAATAAAGCATAGCACTAAGCTTTGAAACTAGATATGAATAAAGATAAACAGGGTATATTTAAGTATTTGAGCTAGATTTCACCAAATGTCTACTTTTCCCAACTGTAATGTTCTTTAAGAATAACTCAGGGTTTTTTTTTTTCCAACTCAGAATAATATATTATTGTGCAGAGCTGGATAAATGTAGTATACAAAGATTTTTCTATTTATTTTTTAGTCATTCACTGGAATAATATTTCCATTTAAAAACCCACCTTACTGTAGCTATTATGCTGTGAATCTTTTACTAAATCTTTCTACTTAACAGATTTCCTTAGTATTCCATTAGTAAGAGTGATGAGATCAGAGCATAATTACTTTCATTTGAATTCTTTGCACACAAGTTTTCACTGGCAAATGGATAAGCATTTAAAGTTATACTTTGTCTATGAATTGTTTTGTTTTCCTTTTTTGGTACTGGAGATTGAATCAAAGACCTCAAATGTGCTAGATAAAGACTCAGCCATTGAACTGTGTCTTTTTTTAAAAAAAATTTAAGACAGGCTTGTTAGGTTGCATAGGTTGGTTGTCATGCGACCCTGAGGCTACGTCGATTGAGGCAGCTGGGCTTATAGGCATATACCACCACACAGGCCAAAATGGTTGTCTTAAGAGAAACCTATTTTATGCAGTTCTCGTAAGACATTCAGGCGTTGACTTAGACAAACAATCTACGCTACACAAATTCAGGAATTAGAATAAGTCTGATCATCACACTCATTTTTTCTCATTTAAAGTATTAAAAAATAGAAAAAAATGAAGAATAAATTCATTATCTTAAATATCTATGTTCATGAGTGCTAAGAAGATAATGCCATAATTTATGTAAAATTCTATAACAGTAGAAACTCAAGGATTTTTCTTAAATAGCATTTTTTATAAAAGCATTGATTTTCAGGTTATTACCATTCCCTAAACCTCTGTCACGTACAGTGGAACTTATTTCTGTGGACAAAACTTGTTCAGCCGTTACTTCATTCACCAAATATTTCCTATTTAGCTGTTATTTTTCCAGAGTATATTATTCAAGTCCCAAGGGCAAATCGATCTGTAATCTGTAACTTTATTCTAAGACCTCAAAGCTATTGATTCAATCATGGTATTGCTATATTGCCAATGAGTCCTTTTCATTTGCAAGTGTGAAAAACTGACCAGATATCACAGCTGGACCTTCTTTAATCACTTTGAAGAACTAGGATGGTTTTGATTTTCCTCACTTTCATGTTTTGAAGAGAAAATACCATATACAGTGTATTTTCTCCATATAATGATTCACTTTACACAAAGCACTTTCATATCCATTAGCTCATCATGTTCTCATGACAAACATGTGAAGCAAACTGGGAAAGTGCGCTTATCCTCTTGTCAAGAAACTCAGAGAGATAAAAAGATTTGTGAGGCCTCGAAGCATGTAGATGGAAACAACTCACCTAAAGACAGGCTGCCTAAATCCAAGGAAATCCTACTGAGTCAAATCAGTCAGAGAAAGTTTTATGCCCAGTATCACATCATAGTTTTCCCTCCAAAGCTACAAACTCTAAAGGAGTAAGCTACACCAAGAAAATAATTAAAATGAACATTTTCTCATTTGCTCAAATTTCAAGGCAATACAGCTAGTCCAAATACAGCATGGTTTGAAGCAAAGATTTCTATCAATTCCAAAGAAACTCTCCAAGAGCAATGTCTTTGAATCATTTGCTTTTTTTATTTCGTTTATTTGAATTTGAACATCTACAGACACTGCTGGAAAAATAAGCAGTTTTCTCTTGGATTTATCTTGATTAACTATAAGGATAGAATTACTTCTGAGATTAAAATAAACCCTTGAGATTTAGTGGCTCAGTGCATCCACTTCCTCTAAAATTCTGGTAGTTCATGGTTGTGAAATTTCCCTAACTTCAACTAAGTTACTTGATATGGAAAATAAACTACACTAAACAAATGCTTTAAGCATTCCGCTACTTCACTATTTCTCCACTTAGGCAACCTGGAAACCATGTTAGGTATCCAGTATAGTGACTGGCAGAGAATCTATGCAATTCAAAACAGAATGAAAAAACAAAAAACTCGAACATTAAAAATCAAAACAAGTTAGAATTCTGGTTATCCTGAAACTTTTCCCCACTAACCACATTCTATTTATCTCTTTGGACTTTATTTGTTTATTTGATATTAGTAAGAATATTGAATTAGAATGTATTTATCTTCCTTAAGTGTGTTTATTGTAGTGTAATTCTGTGCAATACTAGCAAAGCAGTAGAATTGGAGCCATCTAGTTCACTTCTAGAGGTAGTCATTCCTTGCCGTAAATCCTTTCCTAGGGGAGGAAATATTAATGAGTCATTTAATAAAGCATGCACAGTATCCAGGTCTAATACTAACTTGACAATAATAATAAACTAAGGCGTCAATCTCCCTGCAGACAATTAAAGGTCTTCTTATGACAAGAAAGATTTCATCTTTTTCTCTTGCATCACAAGTGCAATCTAATCTAACTTCAGATATCTCAATGTGCTTTAGAAAGATCTAAAGATTTCTTTTCAAGAAATCTAATCTTAAATTGAGTAGAAATAATGTCCAGATAATTTATTAAATGCTTGCCATGTCATTCATGCTGAGAAGGCTATGGACTGATCATTTTATTATGGACTGAACATTATATAAAACACATGATGTATCCAAGCCACCGTAAAAGGTTATTCTTGCATTTTTGCTAATGTCACAATATTTTGTTGAATTTATTGACTATCGTTTTCCATTTCCTTTCCTAACTCTGTTTAAGAATCAGCCACACAAACACTATCTAAATTTATTTGTGTTTTTAATGTATCTTAGCCTGAATATTTCTCGCTGAAAGGAAATGACAGCGCCAAAAAGAATGAAGTCCAGTTTTTGGCTGAGATTCCTGTAGCATGGGGTAATATTGGATGAAAAATAGAGGCCAGCAGAATGTAAACTGTAGTTGATTTAGTTCTTGATTTTCTTCCTATTAAGGTACATTCTGTTAGATAGTTTTCTTCCCACTTATTAAATAGCTGATCTCTGACATCATAAAGAAAGCTGCAAATCACATTTCTAAGGCTAATATCACCCAAAAATAGCTTGCTATTTTAAATAATATGGAAATTGCATTGGGATGTTGGATAAGTAAACAATCCAC
>PVKN010039391.1:0-10891 GCA_004027915.1 Capromys pilorides | reverse complement strand
CAAGATACCTCAGCGGTCTAAAGCACCTGCTTAGGAAAGCTTAGGCAACTGCAGGGACTGTGGTTCAATCCCCAGCACCACATGCTGTGCCAGCTCCCTCCCAGGCCAGGCTGAGCTGGTCCTGGTCAAAATACAAAAGGAAAGAAAGAAAGAAAGAAAGAAAGAAAGAAAGAAAGAAAGAAAGAAAGAAAGAAAGAAAAGAAAAGAAAAGAAAAGAAGAAAAAGAAAAAGATACACATTGAAGGGGTTGGGAAGCGAGGATATTTCTGAAGATAGAGTGCTCAGGGTGAATCCAGGCAAGGCCTGCAGCCACGCGCCTCCAGGTTCCTTCACAGTGCAGGCTAGCCGTGTTTCTGGGGTAGCTCCAGCAGCCTGGGCCAGAACGCCTTCCTTGCAAAGTAAAGGAGCAGGGGTTTCTCCAGTCCTCTTTCTCCTCTTCTTCCTCCTTTCGGTCACTGCTCTGCTCACTCCTCACAGGCACCCAGCAGCCAGTCACTCCACTTCTTCTCTGCCAGCAGAACCTCTATCGTTAGAAATCCGTGTGTCTCAGGCAGGAAGTATCTGTTGCTATCATGGGTGATTAATCTTGTTTGGTCTAAACCAACATGTTGTCCCATGTCCCTTTGACAATTTTGGGTAGAAATGTAAGCTGGTTCTAACCAACCAAAGTAATATAGGGGAAAGCTGGCTAGGCGAGCGCCCTTCTCAGATCAGCCCCAGAAGTTCAGATGGACAAAATTCTTATTACCATTCCTGACTCCTCTTTTTACCTTGAAAAAACTGGTATGAAATCAACATACCCAAAGCTTCAGCAGCCATCTTGTGGCCATGAGGCAGTGAGAACAAGAATGTGGAGCCAGACTGTGAAAATGTCTTCCTGTGGACAGCGTAGGCATTCTTGAGGATACTATGGAAACTTTGAAAAGAAACTGCGGTGTCATCCCCAGACTTCTGTCTCAGTACAATTTAATCTCTTTCGAATTTAGCTGACATTACCTGAGTTGGCAGCTAATTTTAGACAAGAACATTTCTAACTGATAGATCTTCCTTTCCTATAGAACTTTCCATGCTGCCATTTATAAAAAAAAAAAAAAAAAGTCAGGGACAGTAGAAAGATGAGAGTTTAAGATTATTTTGCATTTTCTTTTTTGCATTTTCCCTGTTACCTGGATGAGAGAAGACAGTAATGATGTCATAAAAATGTTCAGAACTAGCAATTTAAGTCTCCAATTCTCTTTGTTGTCATGGGTTCACCTTTACTTGAAATATTATTTCAAAAGATAACCAAGTCTACAAGTATAGGAATTTTCTAGAAACTGTAGCACCTCTCTTCTAAAGACTAACACATCTTGCCTCTTGGCCTCTGCCTCTCTTGCCCAGTGATGACACAGCTCCCTCTGAGTCTGTGAATATGTTGCCTTCAGCAAAGAAGGCACTGACTGTGGTAGATGGAATTAAGGTTGCTAATAGTCCTTTTATAGCAGGGAGCTTATTTTGGGCTATCAGGAGAGGCCCAGTATCATCCCAAGAATTCTTAAATGTGGAAGAATAAAGCAAAAGAATCTGAATGAATCAGAGCAGTACAGCACAAAACAGATGGGTGCCCACGGCTGACTTTAAAGATGGAAGGTGACCAAGTGTTATGGTTTGTGTATAGGTGTCCCCCCAAAGCTGCATGCAGTCAGGGGGCAGCTTCTGGAATTTGTAATTGATTTTTGTGGGTGTGGGTGCTGCACCTCCCCTGGGGCAGGGAATTTGCACTTTAATGTAAGGGAGGAAGAGAAGTTAGCTGCTTGAGCTGCTGCTAGCTCTCTCCCTGATCTTGCTCTTTTCCCCTCACCATGAAAGATTATTCTCTGCCATGTGCTGCTCTGCCTTGGAGCCAGCTGAATATGAACTGAAACCTCCAGTAACTGTGAGCTAAATAAACCTTTCCTTCCCTCATTTTGAGTGTTGGGTTATTTGTCCCAGCAACAAGAGAAGAGTAACTAAGACACCAAGTGTGCTGGCCTATACCCCCAGAAATCTGGGAGACTGAGGCAGAAAATGTCAAATCCAAGCTCAGCTTGGTAATTTAGTAACTTAGTGAGACTTTGTCTCAAACTTTTTAGAAAAGGGTGGGGATGAGTCTGGAGATAATGGTTCAGTGCAAAGTCTTGAGTCTAAGCTAATCCCCAGTACTGGGGAGAAAAGGTCAGGACAAGCACCATCACACAGTGCCTGAGACCTCCAGAAATCAGAACAAGGAAGAAAACAGGTGCCTTTCCCGAGCTGACAAAAAGGAGTGCAGCCCTACCATACCTTGATTTTAGCCCAGTGGGATCCATTGTGTATGACTGAACCCCCCTGTTGTTTTAATCCACTCCTTTGTGGCAGTTTGTTACACAGTAACAGAGAACTAACCCAAGGGCTGAGGTGGAGAGCACAGCATGCTAGCACGTGTACTCTCTTTCAGTTCAGACAACACAACTGTGAGTTACCACTATCAGACCCGCTTTCCTAATGAGGAAATTTAGGCTCAGAGTTTACACTGGCCATAAGCAGCACAACTGATGAGCTCCAAAGAGACTGTGTTCTGTTTGGCGCATTGTTAGTGCCTCTTCAGAAGAGTCTCTGAGGCAAAGGGTCCATTACATGGCCAAACATTAGAATCCCTGTGAGCCCAGACATTCCCACTTAATTGTTATGGGATCCAGCCTGGCCATCAGGAACTTTGAGAAGCCCTAGACAATTCTCAGGCATGGGGAAATTAAACAGCCACCATTCTGGAGGTGGGTGCCTTGGTGTGAAATGACATCACAAGTACGCTTCCTTTTGGCAACTGCTTCTTTTTCATTGCTTCCCACCTGGGCTGCCTAACAGAATCATCTGGAGAGCCTTTACCACACACCTATGCCATACTCTGATCCAAATGGTCTAGGGCAGGACCAGGATAGACTTTTGGAGTTCTCTAGGTGATGTCAAGGTTGAATCATGCCGAAGGCCCATGAAAACACAATGGAGCTTTGACAAGCTTATGAGTGATTTTTGAAAACTGGGTGCTGGTGTAGAATCCAGGAGTTTTTCATAGCAAAGCCACATGTTTCTAGCTGCCCCTGATAGGAAATATTCACATATATTTGCAGAACTTCTCTGTCAGCATTGTGAGAGATCACTGTGTTTTCGTAGAACAATCGAGTGAACACTTGTAACTCAAAACTCGTAAAGGTATTTTTTAAAATTTGTTGAAGCTAGTTTAGGAAAGGTACCATGAAGCCTGCTGCAAGTATTCTTAAGCATTCAAACTGGATAAGACTGTTGTCCTTAAGTTCTAAACCATGCAATGAAAGCTACAGGCAAGGGCATGTACAAGATGTGACATTATCTCCCCAGGCCTTCTTATTGCTAAGGAGAAAAAAAGAACATTTCAACAGAAGCCTCTGGTACTGCTCTAGTCATTGTCAACTATGGTGGGACACTGTACAATTCCTGGTGAAACAGAGTGTGAAGTACACTGGTGACCTATGATGCATGTATGCCACAGAAGTTTGAAGTCTATCTTGAGAAGCCTCTGAACTTAACCTCCAGGGGACAGTTAATATCCAAGCAAAAGAAACAAAGGGAGAGCACTGTGAGAAAACAAGCGTGCAAACGCAGACTGTGGAGCATTCTTCAAGACTGAGTTGGTCTCTTCAAAAAGACAAAGTGTAGAAAACAAAGTACATAATTATTTAGTACAAAAGGTAAAGAGACATAACCCCCAAACTATGCTTTGATTGAATTTTAGTTGTTTTGTTTTGTTTTGTTTGTTTTTAATGGGGAGGAAGAAAAACAATACCTACCAAAGACATTTAGGGGATTTCAGGGGAAGTGTAAGTGTGGCTGGATATTTGCCTGGCAAGAGGAAACTGTAATTTGTGTCCAACATAATAGCGATATATTATATGGGGAATTTCCAATTTTCAGGTATATCATTTAAAGATGAATTGTCTCAATATCCAAAACATATTTTCAACTGCTGCAAAACAACACATACACACACACACACACACACACACACACACACACACACACATACTTTCATGCAAGCACAGCAAAACAGTGTCAACAAGCTCACAGTTGTGGAAGAACATTGTGCTCTTCTTTCAACTTTTCCATTTTCAATGATCCCTTTATGAACATGCACCAACTCTACACAAGGAATGCAAACCTTATGTACAGCGAGCATGTACAAATAAAAATTTGGAAAATAAATAATCATGTAGTAAGAAAAAAATGATTCCTATAAAATCAAGGAAGGAGTAAACAAGAGTCAGAATCTCCTGTTTACCACCTCCTTGTATTGCTAGAAAATACCACGTGCAAACTTGGTTTCTGGGAGGAACAGGGGTTAAAGTCATTCCTATCACTTGATTTCAGAGCTTCTTCTGAGAGCCTTACTTCATGGAAATGTTCACCACCCCAGCAGGCCACCCCAGGGAGTGGTTTCTTTCTCGATCTATACTGTATGTTTCTGGAGTCCCTGCATAGCTTTCCTGAGGTGCTTCTGAGGAGCTGGGTCACTCTCCAAAGTCCAACAGCAGTTACCCAGACACCCTACTGCAAATGCCACAGTATGTTACTTGTGTTAACTACATGCACAAAAGGAAAAACAAAGCTACAAGCATAGCACAATCTAATTGATTTTTTTAAAATAGCAGCCTATAATTCCCATATGTGAATGCCCCCTGAAGGGACCCTGGGTTGGCAGGTCTGCCTTTTAGATTCACTTTCAGAGCCCACTCTTCCTCACTGTCCATACAACTTGTCCTTGAAGGATGTAGTTGATCAGCGTGAACAGCCGATCCCCCCAAGGGTCTCACACAGTAAATCGAGTTATCAAGCAAGAACAAGAATGTTGTACCCTTTGGAACAGCACACAAATGTGGCACTGGGCACGTTGATATTTATTTTTCTGAAATAAATCTGGCTCATGTCACAATTCATTTAAAATAATTTAAAGTATTTTAGACAGTCTTATAAACTCTCCCAGACACCATCACTCTTCCTCTTTCTGTGAATGGCCTGAGGTGACCTGTGAAAATGGTTCACTACTCTCTTGACCCAGAAAACCTCACAAAATCATGCAAATCAAGAGGCTCAAATCCACGTTCACTTTAAGAATATGCATAAAATTGCCCAGACCATCAAAGATATGGAAGTGCTTGAAGGATGTCACATTAAAGAAGCAATGTGTGCCCTTCCAGCATGACAGTGGTGGAGTTGGTAGGTGTGCCCAGGTCGAACAGTGGGGCTGGGCACAGGGTTGGTGGCCCACAAAGAGTGCTGAATGTTTGCTGCACATGCTTAAAAATGCAGAGTAATGCTGAACTTAAGGGTTTAGATGTCGATTCTCTGGTTACTGAACATACCCAGGTGAACAAAGCATCCAGGATGCACCACCGTACTTACAGAGCTCATGGCTGGATTAACCCATCCATGAGTTCTTCCTGCCGTATTGGGCTGATCCTCACTGAAAAGGAGCAAATTGTTCCTAAGCCAAAGGAGGAAGTTTCACAGAAGAAAAAGATATCCCAGAAGAAACTGAAGAAACAAAAACTTGGGGCATGGGAATAAATTAAGCATAAAATAAATGCAAGTAAGATTAATGTTGTTGGCTATTAAAAATTTTTTTTAAAAAATGAAGTATTTCAGACAATATTAGCATCATTTGAAAAACACCTTAATGTAAGAATTCTGGAGAGTCTATTGCTCCCTAAAGTATGTTGGTCTGAATCCTGATTCTAAAGTCATCATCCATAAAACCTTTATGTTAATGCAATTTATTCATCTGTAAAAAGAAATAGTATTCCTGACATACGGTTGCAAGGCATAAACAAATTAATATATGCAGATCATTTAAAGTAGTACCTGATATGTAATAAATCTCAGCAAATGTTGCCTACTATTGAAAATACCATTACTATAGTTTACTGGACATTTAGTTATATTACTTTCCAGTTCTGTTTGTGTACAGGACTTTAAGATGGCCTGTTCATTGCAGATGGGAAAAACCTAACTAAAAACACCTACAGTCATAAAAGCTGTGAAGCCAAGGTGCAGCAGCAGTGGTAGCTTTGGAGAGGGCTACCTTCAGGATTAAAACAACGGCCCAAAGCTCTGCCACTCATCTCCATTACTTGCCTCTGCTTCTTCTTTGACGCTGCCCATAGCAACCTTTCTCTGGGAAGTGAGTAAGTCCTCCATCAGCACTGGTTGTAGCAGAAGATGCTCCCCAGCCAGTACCCTCCAGTTTCTTCATTGCCCAGGTCATAGCTCCTGCTCCAGTTCTGCGTGCACCTGTCTCTTAGAAGCAGCTGGGCACTGTGATGTGCATCGTATAGACCAAGCCCCAATTGACAAGCCATTCTGCCTTTGTACTTCCTGCTTGCTTATCTCGTATAAGCCCTAGACCACCAGAGATCAGGGTCTGATATTCTGGGAATGATCTCAATCAGTGCCCATCAAGGTAAATAAACCTGCTTCCAGGGCCGGCGAGATGGTTCAGTGGTCTAAAGCGCCTGCTTGGGAGGGCTCAGGCAACTGCGGGGACTGCAGTTCGATCCCCGGCACCACATGCTGCGCCAGCGCCACCGCCAGGGCAGGCTGAGCCAGCCACAAAATGAATAAATAAAGAAATAAACCTGCTTCCACATCCTGGGTGACCCTTTGGTACTTTTGCTTACCAATGCAAGATAACACCGCAAGACCATGCCCGCAGTTACAGAGATAGAAACCCTCTCTCTTCGTGTAGACACATGTCAGAGCTCAAAGGTGACTTCAGATAGCGACACGGACATTTGTCTGACACTGATAAAATTGCTCAGAGTGGATCACTAAGACTGGCTAGAGAAATTCCAAAGCTACCCCCAAGGTGAAACCTTCAGTTTCTTCAGGGACACGTGGCATAGGAGGGTCACCAAAAGAAGTCATAACAACAAAGAAATATCGGCTACCTTAGAACTGAATATCTCACTTCAATTCATTCTGTACCCATTTATTTGTCACCTTATAATTATTTCTTTGTCTTATCACATACTGTGTATCAGAAAACATATACTACATGTTGTACATAAAAGAATGTAGTAATAGGAGCTGGGGAGATAGCTCCATGGCACAAGTGCCTGCCTGGTAAGTGCAAGGTCATGAGTTTGAACCCCGGTCCCGCAAAAAAAAAAAGGAATGTAGTAATAAATACATTTCATGGGATTGCTAATAGATGCCAGATTTTCAGTGACATATTTCAGATATATTATCTTATGTATCATTCCCAGTTGAGGAAACTAAAGCTCAGATGACAGCGACCTTTCCAAAGCCACACACCTTAGTAAAGCACGAGGGTCAGAATCCAGATCCAAGGTAACCTGATCACAGAGCTCCTCCTCTACATTTTTATTTTCTTTGGTTCTCATAAAAGCCCCAGGAGGTGATATATTTTTTAAACCACTATATTATAAATAAGGAAATAAAACTCAAGGAGGGCTGCATGTGGTAGAGCACAGCTGCAATGTCAACTGCTCAAGAGGCTGAGCGGGGAGAATCACGAGTTTGCCGTCAGCCTGGGAAACACAGTGAAGCTTTATATCAAAACTAAAGTACAATTAAGGGCTGGGACTGTAGCTCAGTGGTAAAACACCTAGCTAGCAGCAGTGGTTGGGGCCCTATAATCCACAGCACTGAGAGAAACAAAAACAAAACCTTCATTCTAATAAGATGGAAAACATCATTTTTATATCTAGAAATGGATAGATTTCTAGACACAAATGAGTTGCCAAAACTAAATCAAGAAGATATAAAAATTCTAAATAACCTGATCTCAGTCAATGTAATCAAAAATGTAATCAAAAATTTACCAACAAAAACAGCAATAAGCTGGCAAGATAGCTCAGCAGTCTAAAGTACCTGCTAAGGCAAGCTTAGGCAACCATGGGGACCACAGTTCCATCCCCGGTACCACATGCTGCACCAGCCCCACCCCTCGGGCAGGCTGAGCCAGCCATAAATAAATAAATAATTTTTTTAAAAAATTATTTAAAAACCAGACCTACATATGCAAATATCGTATAGTCTCCCTGATGTAAGCACTCAAAATAAATAAATAAATAAATAAACTTTGGAGGGTACCAGGAATCAAACTCAGGACCTTGCGTTTTCTGCATCCTCAGCCCCTATACATTTTTTTAGAAGAGTGACTGAAATATAAAATGCATTTGGAAGAGTTAAGAAAATAAGGTTTATTGGAAGTGAAAATAAAATAAAATAAAAATAAAAAATTATTTTAAAAAAACAATAAAAAAGGTTCAGTAGGTTCACAGTTGAATTCTATAAGAAATTTAGAGAAGACCTAATGCCACTGCTGATACTGAAACTCTTTAAGGAAATTGAAAGGGAAGCAACACTTCCAAAATCATTTTGAAAGCAAGTATTAACCTAATTCCAAAAACAGAAAAACCCAGCCAAAAAATACTAGAAGGCCAGTCTCCCTAATGAATATGGATGCAAAAATACTCATTAAGATTGGTGAACAGAATGCAGCACATCATCAATAGAATTATATACCATGACCAAGTAGAATTCATCTCAGGGGTGCAGGGATGTTTTAACATATGAAAATCAATAAATATAATGCATCATATTAACAGAACCACAGAGAACAACCATACAATCATCTTGGTAGATGTAAAGAAAGCATTTGACAAAGCCCAATACCCACTCATAATGAAAAAAAAAAAGCTTACAGAAAATTAGAATAGAGCATTTGTGTCTTATTCTGTAAAACCCATCTACGGCAAACTAATAGTTAACATTATAATAAATGAGCAAAACTGAAAGCTTTCACTCTAAAATCAGGAACAAGACAAGGATGTCCACTATCACCCTTCTTATTCAATATATTTCTGGATTGGGTGGTACCAGGAATCAATCTCAGTACCTTGCATTTTCTTCATCCCCAACCCCTATAAATTTTATTATTATTTTATTATTTTTTTTTCAAGAGTGACTTAAATACAAAATATATTTGGAAGAGTTAAAAAAACTAAGGTTTATTGTAAGTGTTAATGTTTAATTGTTTGACTAATCTTACATACCTATATCCATCTAAACAGATTTGATGATGAAAATATGTAATACAACCATTGTTAAATTTTTCTTGTTTTGAAAATCCTGTACTGTATGTACTCTTGCTTGTTACTGTTTTCCTATCTTTGTTTCTGCTATTTTTAATCTTTAAAATAAAAACAAAAACAAAAGATATAGTTTGGAAACATTAGCCAGAGCAATTAGACAAAAGAAATTTTAAAAAAGGGAGTGGAATAAGAAAAAGAAGTTAAATTATCACTTTTTGCAGATGATACAATACTCTACATAGAAGACTAAAAAGCTCCACCAAGAGACTTCTAGATTTAATAACCAAATTCAGTAGCATAGCTGGATACAAAGTCAACACTCAAAAAATCAATAGTATTCCTGTACACAAGCAACAGCCTTGCACAGAGGGAAATTAAAGAAGCCACATATTTTATAATAGCATCCAAAATAAATGAAACACTTAGGAATAAATCTAACAAAAGAAGAAAATATTCTATACATTGAAAATTACAGAACTCTGAAAAAAGAAGTTGAAGAAGATATAAGAAAATGGAAAAAATATCCCTTGCTAATGGATAGGAGGAATCAACAAAAAGAAAGTGGCCATACTCCCAAAATTGTTATGTGGATTTAATGCAATTTTTTCAATTCTTCATATATTCTAGACATAAGTCCTTTGTCTGAGGGACAACTGGTTATAATTTTTTCCCATTCTGTAGGTTGTCTTCTCACTTTATTTATAATCTCTTTTGTAGCACAGGAGCTTTTTAATAAAGTGAGATACTATTTGTAGATTCTTTGTAATGTTTCCTATGTGGCCTGGGTTTTATTCATGAAGTCTCTGCCTAAACCTATGTCTTCAAGATTTCTACCTATTTTCTCTTCCAGTAGATTGAATGTTTCTGTTTTTATATTTATATCTTTGACCTATCTACAAAAAAATTCCAAAAATTTATTTGGAAGCAGAAGAGACCTAGAATAGCAAAAGCAATTCTGGGCCACAAAGGCAAGTCAGAGGGCATTACAATCCCTGACTTGAAATTACACTACAAAGCTATTATGATAAAACAGCATACTACTGCAAAAAATAAATAAATAAATAAATAAAACAAACCTGAGGATCAGTGGAACAGAACACAATATACAGGCACAAATTCAAACACACTAAAACACCTTCTCTTCAACAAAGGAGCCAAACATGTACACTGGAAGAAAGATAATCTCTTTAATAAATAGCATTGAAAGGGCCAGCTAGATAACTCAGTGGACTAAGTGCTTGCTTAGCAAGTGCAGGAACCAGGTTTCGACCGACCTGCACCACATAGTGCTGGTTCCATCCCCACACCCACCCCCTGGGTGCACTGAGCTGGCCTCAGAGACCTGGCATGATGGTATATGCTTATAATCTCAGTGCTGGGGAGGCTGAAAGCAGGAGGACCACTGTGAGACTGAGCCGCACAGTGAGACTCTGTACCAAATACACTAAAAATAAATAAATAAATAGCACTGGAAAAACTGGTTTTCCAATGTCAAAGACTAAAACTAGACCCATATCTATCACCATACACTACACTAACTAAATGAATCAAAGATATAAATATAAAAACAGAAACATTAAATCTATTAGAAGAGAAAATAAGTAGAAATCTTGAAGATATGGGGTTAGGCAGAGACTTCATGGAAAAAACCCAGACTGCACATGAAACCTTACAAAGAATCTACCTGTAATCCCAGCACTTGGGAGGCTGAGACAGGAGGACTGGTGCGAGTTTGACACCAGCCT
>PVKN010039390.1:0-10890 GCA_004027915.1 Capromys pilorides | reverse complement strand
GTTTCCAGTTTTTGTCTCCTTGCATGCCTGGTAATGATTTTACTGGGTGTGGAACAGAGCATAGGAAAAAAAAATTATTTTAAAATGTAAATAAAAATTTTAAAATGAAATAAAAAGTAAAAGGTATAATTTCAGGATGACATTATTTCCTTTAGAGACATTTATTTTTGCTTCTGGCAGTCAGGGTAGAAACATATCACCTGAATTCTATCAAGGTTTGAAATTGATTACTTCTTGGTAATGGCTGGTCTGTTTCTGGTTTGCCACGTTATTCCTAGATTTTAATCACAAATAAAAATTTGGAGGTCACAACTAAAAGGCAAACATGTTTCCCAAAGTGCCTTCTCATCCTTGTTGAGTCCTAAACTTAAGTTTCCACACCTCCTCTTCTATGATGCTGACAAAGTCATTGCGCTGCTGGCTGGCCTGTCTCTCCTTTCCAGTCAGCAAAGAAAACGTGGCAGTGAATGTCAGACTCCCCTTCCTGAGCTTCCACGATTGACTCTTTATGACTCTGCTGCCTCTGTGCACCTAATGGAACCTTCAAATGGGTTTTTAAAAATATTTACACTGTCTTTTCTCATTCTTAGCAGGAGTTGGTCTGAAGGATGTTGACCTACTGTTGTTGGAAGCAACTCTGCTGCAGATATTTAAATTAATTTCTGGCATTACATCATATAATCCTTGACATTCTCATATACTCAGGATGCCTTTTCATGTTCTAATTGCCTTGCTTTTCTCAGAAATGTCTTTTTTATAGTTGTTTTATTTGAATTAGGATGGACAAGGTCTCTATACTACAAATGATTGTCACAGATCTTCCATCTTTTCTTTTCATGCCTGTAGAAAATCCTCAGCCAATGTCCTGTAGAATTCCCACATCCCTGAGTTACTTGTTCCTCTTATCACTTATTTTTCCTACCAAATGGAATTTAACGTTTTGGTTTATTGGATATGGTTTGCTTTGATTTGCTTTGCTTTGGCAGGCTGCTTTATAGGTAGTGAAAAATAATTCCTGTTGTATCATATACGATGGCACTCAATGTCTGATTGTCACTTTAGTGATGCTGAGATTACAGCAGCCTAATCCCTCTGCTAGCATTCTACTAGCATTCTTTGTCTAGTGATACCTTTTCTCTGGATCAGTTATCTCTTCAGGAGTTATAAAATTGTTTTTCTAGGTCTGTCATCAATACATATTTACTAACTATAAGCAGGTAAGCTCTCTTTTTAATTTCAATGATGTGTTTTTCTTCAGATTTTTAAAAACAGTGCTGAACAATGAATGTTTTTTCCTGCCATGTAAATAATACCAAAGCAGCCACCTCTAATAAAGCAGTGACTGGTAATTGCATCATATAGAAAAACCTTACCAAGATTTTTTTTTTCTTCTGACCATTCAGCTTTAGAGACTGCAATTCCCTGACTCGCACATCCTTATAGAATATGACAGCATGACCTTAGTGCTTGTGGATTGGAGTTGAAGCTGGTGTACACTCTTCCTTCTCTGCTTTTTTAAACTCCTCTCTTCCTGTGCACTTACTGCAGAAGCTCTGAAGGCGATTATTCCCATCCCAGACCAGCATTCTGATGCATGCACATGCTGGCATCATATCTTTGAAAAGAAAATTTTTAATACTCAAGTAGAACGCTTTCTCAAATGATAGTTATTATATAATTTCCTTGTATTATTTTTTGTGGAGATGTTTATTTTTCTGAATCTTGTAGCCATTTTGACTCTACTGTACCCCAGCAAGTCTCCAGTTCCTATTCAGTCAGTTCTATAACCTTTTATCAAATTCCTTTGTTTCCTGTTCTGATGAAATATCCTCAGTCCTCTGAGCAGAGTCTCACGGCCTAGCAGGGAAAGGCGGAGCCTCCTAACTGCAGCTGTGCTCTGCGCAGCCAGCTGCCACTCTCTTCTTCATTTCCCTGGTCAGCGCAGCGAGCTCCCTTGGCCTCTGTGTTCAGCCTCCTGTACCATCACCAGAGCAGCCAGCTCTGTCTCTGCCTGTGTCCTGCTTCCTTGACCCAATATCTCATCATCTACTTTGGTTCAAAACAGCTCAAGCCTGTTCTCCTGATCACTGTGGTCCCTGCTGCTTCCCAAGGACCCAAGCTCTGATGGATTTGTCCTCTCTGTGTCATGATTTCATTTGCCTCATTTCTGCAACCTAACTGTGCCTTCCAGGGGCAGGGCTTACATTGGGCCTCTCCAGAGTCCTCCCAGCACCAGGCTCAGGACCTAGCATGGTATAGTTCACCTTCTCCTCTCTTCTCCCCAGGATTCCCATTTCAGGCACACTTGATCATTCGTTCAGACTCTCAGCCTGGCTTTTGACAGTTCTGTCACACATAGTAAAGTTGCTGAAGCCTGTGTCCTTGATGGGCAGCTTCACCAGTGTTCCTAGGGGTGCCAGTCCAGCAAATGATCGTGACTTCTACTTCACTTGTCAACTAGCGGCCTCCAGAACCAAGCAGGCTGCAGCCAGCACTGTGCCAGAGTGGTTAAGTGCATGTGGGAAGGCTCCAGGAATGTCTGTGTGGGACCCTCAACTCATGTACATACTTCCTCCTTGTAAAACTCTGCTTTGTTTTTTAATATGTTTCAGTGACCAAGACAGGTACCTGTTGTGGCATAATTATGCACCACTTTCTCTATCCACATAAAACCAATGGCTTTCTTTCCTTTAGCTAACTGACTTGACAGACACCCACTTAGTAGAGAGATTATTAGTATAAAATTACTTTTTGGCCTTTAAATTTAATTATCCCACATTCACAGCAATAAAAATAATCCCAAATCCAGGTGTGCTTTTCAAGGAAAGTGTCCAGGGCAATTACCTTCTGATAATAGCGTCCTGCACTTAAATCTTTTGTCCGGAGAGCTTAAAATTTTTTCCATGCAAGTAGATAATGATGTTCATTCTGGAAGGAGTGAGGGGTGAAATGATTGACCTCTTAGCATACTCAAGAGATGAAGAAAACTGCAGGGCCCAGCTGTCTCCTTTGTTTACCCCATCCTCCCCCAGCTCTTTAGAAAGAGGCATGACCAGCCTTCTATTAATTTCATGCTCTCCTCCCAGGTACTGCTTTTCTACTTTATTAAGAACATGAATGAAAAAAGTTTCTGTATCACCTTTCATGGGGGTGGGGGTTTATGGAGTCAAGGGTGAAGGAGAAGGAATGGTTTGCAGATAGGCACACCGTTGTCAGAGAACAGACCTGCGTCTTCTGGCCAGCCTACCTCACCTGTTAACCAGGAGGGCTTTGTGCCATGGCAGTATCGTAGCTAATGAGGTGTAGCCGAGGGATAATTATTGTTAATTGAAAAGTTGTGCCTGAGGGCTCATAAATAAGAGCAGTGCCTATCATAGCACCAGCCCTGTACAAGTGATGGCTCTTAGGATGTCTTAGCGATATGGGCCAGCAAGCCTCTGTCCTCTCCAAGGAAGAATGTGCCTTGCTTCCTTTCTGCCCATCCTTCTAAGCCTTTCTGAATCTTATTTTCCGCTTCCAGAAAGTTTTCCCAATCCAGCCAACCATCAGCCACCCCTTTTTTAATATATTCCTATACCAGCTTCTCAGTTCAATTTCAAACTTGAAGTGAACATTAATACATACTAAGATTTGCCTGATTGGGGCACCAAATAATGTTCTGTCTTGTAACATTGTTCTAACTCTCATATGAATGTTTCTCCTATGTCCGATGGGATTATTGGGCCTTGAGAGAAAAGCATAATTCTACGGTGTGACATTTCCTCCAAACCAAGATACAGCCCTCTGTGTACAGCAGGAGCTCAGTTCCCCTGAGAGTGCAGGGATGGTAAAACTCTGTAATGATAGGCCAAAGCAATGACCCCAATATAGTAAATTTTGTTGAGTCAAATTGAATTAAGATAGCTCTTCATGGGGCTAAAACATGGCCCCAAGTCTTCATTGGTTGGTTCAGTATAACGTCTTATTCTGTTACATTATGTACAAAGAGATAAGTGTGTATGGAATTCCTCCTGTATGCAGGATGTTATAGAAAGCTCAGAGGGTACTTTCATCAAAAATATTGTAATCCAACAAGAAGATAAAAAAAAGTACACTGAAACTCAGAAAGGTGGACCGTGGTGAACTCTGTAACTATCATTCCATAAAGACTTTCTAGTGAATGAGCAAGGTGTTGTAGTATCTACTTGGGGCATCATGAAAATCTTCACTCACGTATTCCACAAATTGGTACTGAGAGGCAGCCTGCTAGTGCTCAAGCTACATGGAAGAGGGTGAAGGTAGGATTAGTACCCTAAACATAATGTATTCTCCCCCAAATGCAGAGGTCCAAGCTTCTGTTTCTGCCCTCTGGTTTGTGTATCAGGGAGACACTGGGGTCCCTTGATTTTCTTTCCTAATGCAGAAGGATTCTGGGGAGCTGAAGGCTGTCGATATGCTAATTCCCCTGTGTATTGCATTCCCCTGCACTGCAAAGCTAATTTCCTCTCAGTAGCTCATTAACATTCACAGGCAGTGTTTACTGCCACGTTCACAGTCTCCTGATGCAGTGCTGACTGCAGAGGTGAGAGCTACTGACACTGTTTGCCTTTTGGATTCTTCCAGGATTTTTTTCCCAGGAAGCCATCCCGTCAGAGGTGTACAAGTAATGAAAGTTGGCAAATTGCAGCTACACCAAGGCATGTTTCCCCAAGCAATGAAGAATCTGCGACTGGTGAGTGTGCAAGAGCTGGGTTTCTGCCTGGTAGACCTTTTTCTGGCTGGTGCCAGGCCTCTTCCTGGTGACCATTTTTTTTTTTTTTTGCGTTTCTGCTTTCAGCAATGTGTAACATGCATGCATGCATGCATGCACACACATATATACATACACTTCTGGGGTGCACTGCTAAATGTTTTGCAACCACATCTGAAGAAACCTGCTTTATGACTTACCACTTCTGTGATATAAATGTGCCCAGTGTGATTGATTTTAAACTACCTTTGTAAAAACCAACAAGTTCCCGAGTAGCATGATGATTTGAAATCGCCCTGGCAAACTGTTGCAAACCAGCCCCAGGACACAAGGGCACATGCATCCTGCACCACAGTGAACAAGTCCCCCTTCTCCGGGCCCACCAAACACAGCCGAGCTCCTTCCCTAGGCAAGACAGACAGGCAAGACCCGAGGCTCCTGTCTGCAGCCTCCATCCCTCCCCTCTTCTCCACACACCCAGAGCACACTGTGCTGCCCACCGTTGCCCACCCTGACCTATAACTTCTCTGCCTTAAATTCCCTCCCCACCCCACTGCTGGGCCTGGCAGAACTCTACTGACCCTTTAAGGCCTTGCTTCAGTGTCACTTTCTTCTTTATTCCTACCATTCTCTTTCCCTCTGCTTATCATATTATGGTGGCCATGCCTGACCACTTACCCTCCAGCCCCCAGGGACCTGTGAGGTCTTGGCAGTTGTCTCTGTAACTGCATCAATGCCATACAAGCTACTTGGAGCTAAAGAAATATTCATTATTGAGAAGGGGAAGGGAGGAGGTCAAATGCAATCTTAGTAGTAAGTACTAAGACACTGAATGGGATAAGTGGGTCAGTAATGAAAACCTTGTTAAAGAGTGAGATGTTTCTCTCACTTTGGGAGCCTCCTGTGCCCCAGAAGGCCTAGGACTTTCTGCTTCTTTGTTTTTCTCACTCCTGCTAGGTGTGTCTCTATCCCTCTCAATCTCTGGCCTTCCAAAATCGGAGTTCACAGGCTCATCTGGCCCAGGTACTGGTGGGGTAAGACAGAGAAAACTGGTGTGTGGGTTTTCATGGTCATTATGGGCAGCACTTGATACTTCAGTGTAATGGGCGCAGCCCTCCTGTCCCCAGAAGAGCCTTTGGAGAAGGACCAAAGCCCTGCATCCAGGTTACTCTGGGAGTGTCCAGGGGCTGGCTGAGCCCATAACAAGGGCATTTTTAAATGAGAAAAATTATGATGCCTAAGGAGGATGCTGATTCTTACTGAAGGCTAGCCATATTTTCTGCTCCTGTCTCTGATTGGAATCAGCCCATAAAACTAGGTAGAAGCTAGGCATTCCTAAAGGTACACAGATCCTGTGCTTTGTACTTTGCTCAACATCTGTTTTCAAACTAATAGAAATACACCTAGCAGTTTACAGGTCTATGAGAACTTTCCTTTTCTGTTCTGGTTAGTAACTATTAAAAGTCTTATTGAAAATCTGGTGTGTGAAAAAGTTGGCAAAAAAAGAATATAGAGGAAGTTTCCCAAGTAAATGATGTTTCCAGCATAGCTTCACCTTGCAACTAGATGTTCCATAAATGACCAGATTAATCCTTTATGTCCATATGGAGTGTAAACTGGTAATACTGCCACTGCATACATGGAGCAGGTCCTCATGACCGAAGGCAACCATGTGAGGTCAGTGGGCAGGCTGACAGGCAGGAGCTTGTTGTAAGTCACACTGAGGCAGAGCCAGGTCTAGTTTATTTAGTGTAATTCAACATGAGTTGATTAAATGCTTCTGTTACTCTGAAGAAAGCCCAGTATTGTCCTTACAATTTAATGGAGGAGACAGACATGTGAACAACTCATTAAATCCAGGCTAGAATCCAAGGCTTCATTCTGTCTCTCCAGACTGGTCTGGTTAAATCATGAGGCTTTCTAATAATACTCAATATATAGAAATCCCTTCAAATCTAAATCCTTGATGCAACTCAGAGAACAATGGAGGCAAGAAGCCAGAGAATATTTGGATCTCTTCTGTTTTTCATGCAAGGCTGAGTCCCTGCCATTGCATGGATAACTGCTGGAGGAGACGCCTCGCACCGTCAGCACTGCAGCTCTTGGCTAGGATGTGTGAAGGTCTGGGTTCCATCTCCAGGACCAGAAAATGAGAGAGGATCTGGGAGCAGCAAGGAGTGAAGGAGTGAGGACAGGATAGGAGAAGAAAGAAAGAACAAGGAAGAAACCCTCAGCTACAGACAAGCCCGAGTTCACCCAAATAACCTGGCCTGGACTGATGAAGTGAGCCGTCATTGCCCTTCTGATGGCGCTCTGGTACTCCCTTCCACCCCTCATGCCCAGGTCTGTTCTCTCCTGTCTTGATGCCCCTTTGGTGAGGTTCAGAAGTTCCCTTCATAGTAATCACCTTAGTAGTTTTGGCTCTCAGTACCAAAGATAAGCCCAAAAATGGACAATGACATCAGCCAGATAAAAACTATTCTAGGAGCAGTATATGATTATCTGTCCTAAGGCCTATGCTTAAATCAGAGCCTTCCCACAACTTCCTGATTGATTTTGGACAAATCCTTACTCTCTGGTCATGCTCTGATTATCAGCTAAAAAACAGATGTGCACCCCTGGCAGGGTGTATAGTAGGAGGAATGCCTGGACTTAGAATAGAAGGGTCAGGTTCCACTCTTACCACCTGCTAGTCTATGATGATACAAGACACTTAATCTCTCTCAGTGTGTGTGTGTGTGTGTGTGTGTGCGCGCGCGCACGCGTGCTTGTGCATGTATGTGCATGTGTGTGTGTGTGCGTGTGTGTGTGTGTGTGTATTTTGAGATTTATACCTATCCTATAGTGTTGTTGTGAAATGTAAATGAGAGTATGTGAGAACAGGCTTGCCAATCTCAAGCATTGGGGTGTTTGAGGGCTGTTCCTGGGATGGGAACTCTCCTCCTGACTGTCCTTGCACTAGCTGGTCCCTTGAGTACTTCTGTTTATGGCTGAGAGTTATAAGGTAGTTCTCCTGTTGAACAATTATGGCCTGTAATTGCTCCCTAGCAGTTCATAGGACTGTTCTGTGAAGTGAGTGAGAATGCCTTAGAAGAGCTTGGCTGATGTACCTTTGTATCTCCTGGTGCCAACAAACACAGGCGCCCATCCCCTGGGCACCAGTTCTATTGACAGTGTGCTTCAGTGGATGGGTTCCTTCATGAAGGGAGAGTGTTAAAGGCCCCACCCAGCCCTGTTGCGTGAGCTCTCTATGGCTAGCGGACTAGGTCTTGTGATGACCTTTGCTCAGCATTTGCTCGTAGAGGGGTGATCTAAACACGTGTATCAACATGAGAGCTCGTCTGACCCAGAAGTCCAGAATGCAAGTCAGTTTCTTCATGTAGAAACTCTGTCCTGAGCTTCTTCAGGACTCAGGCAGCCTGGAGAGGGGAAAAAGAAGTGAGATTTATCGCTTGCCTTTTGAAGCTGTGGTGCTCTTTAGATAGACACCCCTGGGTGTTATTTTTTTTTGCCTGAAAAACCCCAGAAATAATGACATGAAATAGCTGGAATAAGGTTTTCAAAGCCCGAGTATGGAACAGAAATCAGAGAAGCTTCAGAAACAGAAATGCGTTACAGATGCAATTAGGACCCAGCCTCCTCCAGGAAAAGAATCCACTTAGCCAGCTCTGATTTGGTTTAGGGTTCCATCTCCGCTGGGCTTGGCTGCAATTCTTGTGATTGCTGCCACAGGACAATCCCAGGGTCCCTTCATGGTGCTTCCCTCCTGCTTCCTCGCATCTCTAATCTACTTTCATTTCTTGCCACATATTTCTTGGAAGGCCTTTGTTTGTCACTAATTTGACTTCTTGAGTCTCATGGACCCCGGCCCCTTCCAGGCAGTCTTGTGCTTGTGCAGCTGCTTCTCCCTGAGCTCAGCAAGCTGCAGGCTGTCTTACCTCTGTCCCAGCACTGCCACTTTTTCAGGGGTGCTTTGTTAGCAGAGGGCAGGTTATAAAAGTCTTTTTTCTTTTTCCCTCAACAGCTGTTTGTTTTGTTTTAAAAATCTATATTCAACCTCTTGCATTCCACTTTGGTTTTTGCTCCCCCCTCCTCTTCTCATTTCATTCTGAAAATCTGTTTAGCTTTTCCTGCTTCTGAATAGGGAATATAGGCTACAGGTCCCAGAAGTTACTCCTTTTACTGATGCGCAGTTATCGGCTACTGCACACGGGTTTCTCCACTCCAGCCTCCACCCTGAATTCCAGCCCTGTGCAACATCTAAATAAAGCATGCAGTCCTGCTTTTCCCATTAATACGGTGATTCTTAACCTCTTTGGTCATGAAAGAGAGGTTATGAGAAAGAACTCCTGACTTACCAGAAAAGGCATACATGTACACAATATTTTGCAAACTCAGTAGAGAAGAAGGGCTTCCCTCCTCTCCATCTGTAACACCATACTCTAAGGCATGATGAGTAGAAGGAAGGAAGGGAAAGCAAGAGGGCATGAAGGGATGATATGATGTGAGAGTCGCTGAAACCTTAACCATCAAATAGAAAATATTAGTTTAAGAGGTTTTTTAAAATATTTATTTATTTGATACAGGGTCTCACTATGCAATTCAGACTCATAATGGTCCTCCTGTCTCAGCCTCCCCAGCACTGGAATTACAGGTGTGCATCACCACGCTGGGTTTCAGTGGTCAACATAGCACATCCGGTGTTCCAGGGCCAGCACAGCATGCAGTTCTAGGGTTCAAACCCGGGTCCTTTCACTTGCCAGGCAGGCACTTAGACAACCAAGATATCTCCCCAGCGCTAGAAGTTTATTTTTTTAATAAAAGAAAGAGAAAGGAAGAAAAACAAGAAAGAAGACAAGAAGAGGAGGCAGAAAAATAAAATTATAGGTAAAATTTAAGAATGATGATTAGAAATAAACAGAAATTTCCCTATTCGAACATATAAGCCCTATAGTAACAAGGAACCAAGTGAGGAGCTGAGCCTCAATCTTCATGTGGCACTAACAAGGTATGGTAACCCCATTCTCCTCCTGGGACAATGTCGGAGAAAGCAAGCTAGAAGGCGAGTTGAGATGAAATGCAGAGCTTCATAACAGAATGGTAAAAATGTTCTTGTTCCAGTTGAAAATCACTCATCATGCCAACAACCAATATCTTAGTAACTTATCTCATTGCTGAGACAAAATGCTGACACTCAAAATTAAAGAAAAAAACTTTATTTCAGCTCATAATTTGTAGAGGTTCCAATCCACAGTCCTCTGGTTCCAAAGCAGGGCAGCATTGCAGAGGGACACTTTAGAGGGAAAACAGTCACTGGAGCGACAAGCAGGAAGCAGTGAACAAAAACCAGCCCTTTCCCTTTATGTCCTCCCCAAATGCTGCAGCCTTTCGAGGAGTGCTGCCCGCACTCAGCATGGGGCTTCCCACTATCCACACCCAGAACCATGATAAGCCAGTTAGCAGGCTCTTCCTGTGCCACACACCCTTACTCTCAATATCACACACCCTGTGTCACACCACATGGTGCACCCACCTCCCAGGAGGTTTGGTGGGACATCTAGATTCAAGCTATAACAACCAGAATATTTCAATCTTAATGGAAAAACTGGGGCAAACAGAAGTCAATTGCAAGATGACCAAGATGTTAGAATTATCTGGTCAAATTGTAAAACAGCCATCATAAAAACATTCCAAAGAACAGTTACGAATATTCTCAAAACAAATAAAAATATAAAATATCATTAAGGAACCAGAAAAAGTTATAGAAGATATAAATAAGAAGCAAATAGAAATTTAAAAATTGATAAATAAAGCTGAGGATACAGCTCGGTGGTAGAGAACTTGATTAACATGCGCAAGATTTGATGCCCAGCACTGCCCCTCAGAAAGAAAGAAAGAAGAAACAATCAGAATAAGTAGAATTTAGCTCAACAACAAACTGGACAGAACAGAGGAACAAATTGGTAATCTTGAAGGTAGAATAATAGAAACTACTCAATCTGGAAAATGGGGGGAAAGCCTGACAAAAAGTAGAATTGAACAGAACCTCAGGGACCAGGGGATCAGCAACAGAAATCCAACACTGGTGCGCCAGAAGGAGAAGAGAAACAAAGTGGGATGAAAAAACAGTACCTTACAAAAATACTAAAGAAAAACAAAGC
>PVKN010039389.1:0-10891 GCA_004027915.1 Capromys pilorides | reverse complement strand
TGGGCACTTACTCTGGATGAGCTGCTCACACACTTGCCGCGCCACCGCCCTCACCATGGCCTGAGACTGCAGGTCACCCTGGCGAGAGAAAGCACCGCTCAGCACAGCCGCACACAGGCACCGCCAGCTCTTCCCCGCGCGGCCCCGGGCCCAGCAGCCTAGCAGGCTCCGCGCTCCCCGGAGCAGGGCACAAAGAGCACCGCAGTGTGCAGAGGGGCAGACGGGGCGCACTCAGGGGCACCAGCCCCAGACTCCTGCGCGGTGAAAAAGTGCAGGGAAACACTTCTGGCCTCCGACTCTAGAGATAGCAAGTTTTGAAATGAATCCATACATTTAACATCTTCCTGACAATTCTTAGAGCTTATCCGGTGCCTCGCTTCCTCAAGCAGAGGCTCACCGGATACAAACCACAGTTCAGAGCAAAGGTGCTAAGCCTGTTTCATAGCTAATGGGCCTTAACACAGCGCCCAGCTGTACACAGAAGAGAGCAGGGGAGGCTGAAGCCAGCGCAGCGCCTACTCAGGCCAGTCACCGCTG
Source organism: Capromys pilorides (assembly GCA_004027915.1). Classification (NCBI taxonomy): domain Eukaryota; kingdom Metazoa; phylum Chordata; class Mammalia; order Rodentia; family Capromyidae; genus Capromys; species Capromys pilorides. The sequence continues at coordinate 10,354 of PVKN010039389.1, read as the reverse complement.
GGTCAGGGGCTGCACAGCTCCTGAAAGGAGAACACAGCTCCGGAAATACGTTCATTCAAGTTTGGGGCCGGTTGTCTGCTGCACGCCTGCCTTGTCTTTCGGGGTGCCAATGGAAACACGGGAAATCTGTGCTACTGCTTGGCCTTTGTGTAAAGCTGGGTGTTTGTTTTTCTGAAAGCCTTGCACATCCATCAGATAGTTTTCTTGTCAAATCCACTTTGCCCGAGAGGCGGGTTTGATCCTCCCCTTGTTCTCCTGAGAGAACAGGACTAAACGGGCACTCCCTGCACCCCCAACCCCCTGCCCTCTCCTCCGGACGTCCCTGTGGGATGGGGAGGGGCCCCATGCAGTGGGAAGCGCCATCTCCTGGCTCTGCGTGGCCCTGCAGCCAGCGGCAGCTGGACACTTACTCGCTCGCCTCGCTCTCCCTTGGCTCCAGGGACGCCCTGTAGAGACAGAAACCGTCGTCCGGTTATAAACGCTGCTGTGCTCAGCTCAGCAGTCATGATCACACAGCTCTCCGCTTGGGATCCGGACACTTTTCCCAAGTTTGGTAAAAACAGTTACACAACAACAGGAATGAATCACGCAGCAACCTGGCCAGCCTAAGCAGCTCTGTTCAGTCTTCCCTCTTCAGCCCGTCCACACACAAGAGTGGGGCTCTTCAGCTGCGAAGCTCGAATTGTGCAGCTCCGCTGCGCGGCGACGCACAGGTTGACGGAGCACTGTTCAGTCCTTCTGCCTCTCCACCCCAAACGTCTCTCTATGGATTGAACATTACCCGTTTCCTAGCTGACTGCAGGACTCTGCTCGGTAGCTAACTTGTTCCAATTTTAATGAGACTGTTAAAGGAAACAGAGGACTCCTCTTACTGAAATCCTCTTACCACGGCCTCCCTCTTCTTTCCACTGGGTGTGATGGGTTATGGTTCTCTAAAATACAGGGATACCTAAGTGTGTGAATTCTCGGCGGAACTGTTATTTAATTTTCCTGGATCCACAAGAAACTACTACGATTGTGAAAACATTACTGAGTGAAACAATGGTGTCTGGGGATTTCTGCAGTAAAATTACACATATAATGCAAAACAGGTGTTTTCGCGTGTTTCGTGCCACGTTTTTGTTTCAGCTCAAGGCAGTGTCATCCCCGCCACTAAGAGGGTGTGAATGGGCTCACCGATGCAGATGCAGCGCTGTCTGCTATCCCCGCTGCTACATCCTCTCAGCTGGTTCTGAGCCCAGCTGGGCCTCATTTTCAAACTGTAAAATTCTGAGGTGGATCCATGGTGTCCAGCGACAGCAAACGCCCTGTGTGTGCACACACGTGTGTGTGAGCATGTGTGTGTGCGTGTGTAGACTGTGGAGGAGGAGATGCTTCTGTCACTGCTGATTTCAAGCCACAAATATGCACCATGGAAGCGGGAGTGGGAAAAAGAGAGGAGCACACGGCGGGTGCCCTTGCAGGCCACACCCAGTGCGCTGAAGAGGAGTCTGCCTCCTCCCATCTCTGCCCCATGTGCTACCCAGCACAAGGGTGCACACACACACACGTATGCACATAGACACACACATGCATGCATACACATGCATGTATACACACAGGCACATACATGCATGCAAGCACACACAGGCACACAGACATGCATGCAAGTGCACATACAGGCACACCCATGCACACAGGTGCACACACATGCATGCAAGCACACACACAGGCATACACACATGCACATAGGTGCACACACATGCATGCCCACAGGCGCACACACACATGCACATAGGTGCACATACATGCATGCCCACAGGCACACACACATGTATGCAAGGATACACACACAGGCACAGACATGCTTGCACATATGCACACACATGTATATGCAAGCATACACACAGGCACACACACATGCATGCAAGTGCACATATAGGCACACACATGCACACAGGTGTACACACATGCATGCTCACAGGCACATATAGATGCATGCAAGCACACACACATACACATAGGTGCACATACATGCATGCCCACAGGCATACACACATACACACATGTATGCAAGGATACACACACAGGCACAGACATGCTTGAACACATGCACACACATGTGTATGCAAGCATACACACAGGCACACAGGTGCACACACATACATGCACATAGGTACACACACACCTGCATGCACAGAGGCACAGGCCTTTCTGTCACACCAGGGCACTGGCAACAGCCTTCTGCCTTCCCAAGCTAACGCTCTTCCTTTTATCTCCACGTGGCTACTTTAAATTTGCACAACTTGCCAAGTTATTTCATTTCAACTATCCTGATTTAATTTTTTTAAAAATCCAGAAGAAAAATATTTAAAACATACTGCGCTAGTTTCTAGAGTATTGGAGAAAAAATGTTGATTCTGTTTTAAAATAACTTCCTCTCCACTATAAAAGTTTTTTTTGCAAAGTGAGATTTGCACCCGCGCTGTCCCTGCACCAGCTCTTAGTGTTTCTGGAGGCGAGCATGCCGCCCGCGCTCTCCCCTTGAGCCTCACGGCTTTGCAGAGGACACAGCCCAAAGGAGGTGACAGTGTCTTGCTCCAGCCTGAGATCAGAGCCACCTATCGAACCACTTACATGAGCACCAAAGGAACCCTCTTCAGGCAGGAGCCACAAGATGAAACAAACACCAGACACAAAAATAAACGTTCTCCACAGTCTTTGAGACATTAAGGCAGCATGAATTCTAGCAGCTGTGGTGCCTGTATTGGTTTACCATCTTCCAACCATGGTTCTGGGCACTTTAAGGTGATAACTCAGTTAGTGCTTGAAACTGCCTTGTGAGATAACTCACTGAACCCTCACGGCACTTCTGTAAGACTAACTGTGGGCCCTTACAACAACCCTAGGCCACAATGCATCCATTTTACAGATTCCAAAAAGCATGTGTGCAGAGTTTAAGTCACCTGTCCAAGGTCACACAGTAAGGACCTAGAAAAGCTGAGGCTTGAGCCCGGGTTGCCGGGTTCTGGGTCTGGGGCCTTCAAACTCACACTGCTCAACACATCCGCTAGATCCTATCTCTCAGTCTACTGAAGACCAGTGCTTCTTAATTAAAACAGGTACCCCACACTGCCGGCTTAATTCTAGGCACCCAGAACGGGGCTTTAACTTTTGTCATTTTTTTATTTCTGTACCAACACATCTTTAGACATCTCCACCCCTACCATTTATTATATTGGCCTGTTTGGGAGTGTTATGAATTTAGAGAAAGAAATTACAGCGCACGTCTGATGGGCAGAGCAAGTGGGCAGCATCCGCTCTTGGCGCTTTCCAGAATGTGCTGATGGATGTGTTGGAGCCTGAAATATACTAAACACAGCTTCACGGTGCTGGCTGCTAAGGACCAAAGGACAGAGCCAGGCACTCGCGATGAAAGATCTTCTTAGTGAAATATCAGTGCAGCAAAACTTATTTTTTACTCCAACTTCCCCAACATCTTTCCTTTGATTTTTGCAAAGTAAAATAAAAACAAAATAAAAATTCCTGAGCAAAAGAAGGCCCATAATTCTACCAAAGTACACTTTGAAGGAAAACACACAGACCCTGCAGATGCAGACAGGAATAAATGGAACACTTTCCTATAATTTCAACAACATTTGAAATGTAAAAAAAGAAAATACAGTAGCTACATTCATAGATTCACAGAACCTTACTGCTGGAAGGAAGGGCTGGGCCTCGTCGTGGGAGTCCCACATGGCAAGGAAGCCTGGGAAGACGGATCGGAACACCTGGGAAGGTGGACCAGAACCCCTGGGTTGGCTTCAGAGGAGTTCACTGCACTGCCCCTTAATCCACAAGAATCATCTGTTCACGCCTCCTCAAGCCCACCTAGCCAGAGCACCAACACAAGCCTGTTCTCTCTTTCTTCATCTTCCGTAGTAAGTGCTCTAGATGTCAGACATGGAGCTGGGTCCCAGGAGCACAAGCTAAGCAGCACGAGGTGCCTGTCCTCAAGTGGAGACAGACCCCCAACAGCCGCAAGAGGGAACATGTGAGCATGGTTGTGATGGTTTAGATCTAAAACATCTCCCCAGATTCTCCTGTGTGTGGAAGACCACTGGATTGTGGGGTGCTCTACTTCTAAGGGGGTTCACCTCCAGATGAGTTCAGGGAGGGGGCCTCGGTGGGGAGGTCAAGGGGGGCTATTTGTGCTCCTGTCCCTGCTCCCCTCTCCCATCCCTGTGTCCTGGATGCCTCAGGCTGATTGCCTTTTCCTCCCCCATGTCTTCTCACCATGCTGTTTTTGTCATGGAGTTGGCCAGCCACAGACTGCAGCCATGAGCTAGATACACCTGTCCATCTTTCAGTCACGGTACTGGCTCTTGGGACCCAGCAACAGGAAAGTGATTACTGCAGAGGCTTCACGTGGTCTTAAAGAAAGTGCAGCCTAGCATTACTCAGGCAGTGACAGGGAAAGACAGCAACCCCGAAAGGCAGCAGGCACCCCCAAAGACAAAATGGTGACAGCAAACTACAGGATGATGTACACTCACAGAGCCTGGAGTAATTCACTGTGATGCAACACCAAGAGAAAGACGATGACAGAGCGAGTTAGAGGAGAAAGTGAAGGCCACTAACCCATGGGACCTGACCGTGGATCGGACAAGGGCCACTGAGAAGCAAGGGACACACGGAGGCTTCCTGTGGTGGCCTCTCGGGGAGAAGGCAAGGGCCTGCAATCAAGAGGAGACAGACCTGGTAAGGAGAGAAGCACATGAAAGACAGGAGGCGCCCTGTGTTTCTGTTATTCTATTCCTCCCCCAGGGTCTTGGTTACTTTCTCATTACTGGAACAAAGTGCCAGTACCCACAGTTAAAGGAGGAAAGTTTTATTTCAGGTCACAGATGGTAGAAGTGCCAGTCCACAGTCGGCTGGCGCAAGGCAGGGCAGCAGGCGAAAGGGCATCGCAGAAGAGAAACAGCTCACAGCAGGGCAGGCAGGAGGCAGCAGCAGTGGCGGCAGCGGGGCAGCAGGAGTCCGCTTTGCTCCCTCCTACTCCAAACAGGCTCCAGCCTTTTGAGTGGTGCCACCCACCCAGTGGAGCTCCTGTCTTCAGTCAGCACACTCAGTCGCACCCAGGACTACGCTGATCCCAACCAGCAGACTCATACAGTGCCACACACTCTCAATTCCAGTTTCACACACCCCAGATCCAGCCAAATCTGAGAAGGCCCCCATGACTACATCAGGCATCGGGGGACGTCTAGATACAAGCCATAGCACCCGAGATATGCCCGCTCCCTCTGACTTTGTGAGTAATAATTCTACTTATGTCAGGATCCCTTTGAAATGTGGCAGCCTTCTGGAACTACTGCATATTCTCTCTCTGTCTCTGTCTTTCTCTCTATCTCTCTGTCTCTGTCTGTCTGTCTCTCTGTGTCTCTGTCTTTCTCTCTGTCTCTTTCTCTGTCTCTCTGTGTCTCTGTCTCTGTCTTTCTGTCTCTCCCTCTGTCTCTGTCTCTATCTCTCTGTGTCTGTCTTTCTCTGTCTGTCTCTGTCTCTCTCTGTCTGTCTCTGTCTTTCTCTCTGTCTCTGTCTCTCTGTTTCTCTCTCTATCTCTTTCTGTCTGTCTGTCTCTCTGTCTGTCTCTCTCTGTCTCTGTCTCTATCTGTCTCTGTCTGTCTGTCTGTCTGTCTGTCTGTCTGTCTGTCTGTCTCTCCTCTTTCCTTTGAGGCACTTCACACTTCTTGCAATCTTGTCACATTGCACCTACCCACTGAACATCTTAGAGTTAGGACCCTGATTTCCAGAAGGCTGGATGATCACCTTGGGGACAACGCTCCCACAGCTAGAGAGCATCGCATCAGAGTCACATCTGCAGCCCTGGCATCCTGAATTCTGCTAGGAAGCTTTGAAGACAACGCAGACAGGGCACGCTGAAGGGGGCAAGCTGAGCCCACAGCCTCGCCACAGGCAGCTCCTTCCTCCCTGGCTCTCACGGTGCCTCTACTGTGCAGGTGGGGTCTAAGCTCAGGGGGAACGCAGGGGCCCTGGAGCAGCAGCAACGTTCTGCTCTGTGGAGCTGGCGACTAGAGGCAGAAAGCAAGCGCTGCCGGCACCAGCTGACGGAGGCCCACTGCCACTGCCAGCGGCACAGGCCACGCCTCTTGGGCTCCTTCCCATGCCTTCCTAGACAGACGTCCCTGGGAAATCGATTAAGGCCCCAGCTCTGTGCAGCACAGCCTGCTTTCGCAGTCCTGCTAGCCTGGCAGCCAGCAGGCCTGTGGGCGCTGGCAGCCCAGACACAGAGGAAAGCCCCAGCTGGCAACTAAGGAACAACTCGCATCTGACAGGAAAATCCCAAGCCTGCCACGGTGTCCCCACCCAGCACAGAGATACCAAATGGCTTCCACGTCTGATACAAAAAAAGTGGGGAAAACACATGTGTGTTTTGCTAGGTCCGCCACTTAGTCTAATCTGAGCCACAAAAGGCCAAGTTGGCAGACAAGATGGCACCACGCTTGCTTGCGTGCCCTCTGAACTCACCCTGCCAGGACTCTCTCAGGCCCCAGAGCCTGCTCTCCTCTCCTCAGCCCCTTCCAATTCCATTCCTTGCGGGCAAGAATCAGCCCCTGGTCTACTCCTTTGAAGCTTAGGACAAGAAGAACTACTTTTAAGAGATGCCGGTGAAAACCCGAAGATCTTCCCACATCCTGGTGCGTGTACTCACTGTCTAACCAAGTCCAGCTAGTATCCTGGTATTTCCTTGATTTAGGGAATGTGCAGGCTTCTGAGAGCCCGACGGCTCCATGACTTTGCTGGGCGAAGCCTGCATTGCTTCTGATACTTCTTTGACCATGACCCCGTTGTCCCTAAGCCCTGCCAATGGATTCTCCAACTGTGCTTCCCAGGGATACATTTAGGAAGTGGACTAAAGCCTGGGAGCAGAGGATATGCTTGTAAGCTGTAGGACAGCTTCAGAGTGAAAGCGCAGACGTGCTGACGGGGCAAGGCTCGGGGAGACGGGATAGGGTGTGTGCACGAGCGCACGTGTTATCTGCAAGCCCTCAGACATGAGCATCGGTACATGTTTCTATGTACAAGATCATAGTTGGTCATGTCTTTTGGGACCGGAAAATACATCTGAAGATGAAGCCATCCAATCTTCTTCTGAGGCCTTGATGCTGGTTTGGTTTGAAAAAAAGAAGTAAAACTGCTTTGAACCATGGAGTTGGAGTAAGCGTGGCTTTATACAGTGATGGCCAGGGACAGCACTTATCTACACGTAAATTAGCTGCGTGCTCTGGCATCCAGGCGCGTGTCTGCGTGCGCTGTGTGTGCCGACATGTGAGCCCGAGTCCTGAAGAGGCCTCTGAAGATGGAACTGTTCCACTGAAATGGGTGTGAAGAATAAGCAGCGATACTGACCCGCTAGAGCGAGGAGGAGAGGGGTCTTTCTGAATGAGAATCCTTTTGTTATGTTTTATTCCCTTCGTAGGCAGAGGGGACAAAGCTTCCCCCAAATGTACATACCTAAACCCCAAAACCTGTGACTGTTATTACTTTCTATGGCAAAATAGGTTCTGCAAATGACCTTTAGTCAAGGACTATAGGAGTCTCTAGGATTCCTTAATTTTTTTAAGATGATCTGGGTAGGTTCAGTGGAATCACACGGATCCTTTTTGCTTCTTTTTGAGACAGGGCCTCGCCGTATAGTTCAGACCGGCCTCGAACGTGTGACAGTTCTCTTGCCGTAGCCTCCTGAGCACTGGGATTGCAGGCATGTCCCACCATGCAGAATCCTTTCCTGCTGTGGTCAGGGGGTGATGTGACCACATCAGGGTCAGAGACAGGCAGCACTGCTGTCCTGAAAATGCAAGTGGCCACGAGCCAGGGACTGGGGGCCACATTTAGAAGCTAGAAGAGTCATGGGACTTGTGCAGCTTTGCAAGCGGAGTCAGGTAGTCGCTTCCTGCTACAGGTGAGCACATGGGCCGAGGTGCTTCTCCGGTCTCCTAACCACCTTCCTGCTGCATGTGCCCACTGACCCCACCTAGGCTCTGATCTAATGGGAGGTGATGTGTTCCAGGCCCGGGGGCTTCATTTAGTGCCACTCGTCTCTTACAGGTGAATATGTGTTTTCATGAAAAACAACCTTTCTGGTAGCATTCAGAAAAAAATCTATTTTTCGCTCATGAAACCTTGAATTGTTCACACCTTGATTTTTCCCTTTGGGAATTAGGTTTGACTAATACCTAACCTGCGATAACGACCGAGTTTACTTAAATATCGAACACAGGCAGTGGAAATGTACGCGAGCGAAGGCTGGACTGGTGGCCCCGAGACGACTTCGGTGGCTCCACATGCACAACCCCATCTGAAACCTCAGCTTGAAGTTTCTCTGGTTTTCTTTACAGGATCCCATGGGGTCCAACACTAAATCAACTCTCTGGCCAGCAGAGATGCCAGGAATTTAGACACACATCGCACAACGGCAGAGCACCAGCCCGCCCAGCTACTGCGTGAGATACTCACGGGTGGCCCCAGGGCGCCTTGCGGTCCCACACTGCCAGTGACCCCGGGGACTCCAGGTGCTCCAGGGATGCCCTGAGAGAGAGGGGAGGGCAAGAAATGGAACAGCGGTGAGAATCACACATTCCCACCCAGGGCAATCTACAAGCGCGAGTCACAAATGCAGTGGCAATGCCCCTCCTCATCACCAAAACTTCAGGCTTCTGTGCTTGTCTTTGTCCCCAACTACCAAAGGTGAGAAGGCATATTTTTTTTTTTTAAGTCTCACACTCTTACTCAGATATGACTATTTTACATGCAAATCTTACTGTGTCCAAAATTTGGCCATTGCAGGTGGCCAAGTGGCTCACAGAATAATCAAGCCACTGTCACATCTTATTTTTAAAGGACATCTGAGGTTGAGTTCAGAGCCAAAGGACGAGCTGATGCTCCACAGTGCAGGTGGCCGCTGAGTGGAAGATCTAGCAGACAAAAGATTCTCAAAAGCAATGAAGAGCTTAAAGCAGGGCCTACCCCAACGGCTTTCAAAAATACTTACAATTGGCCCTGGGGGTCCTGGAGGGCCAGAGGAACCGTCCTTTCCCGGAAATCCCTGGGGACAAAAAAACAGCGTGTGTCAACTGAGGGGTTGCTTTGCACAGCTTTTGGGACAGGCTCAGAGAATTCCCTGTGCGGCACGGAGGCAAGTCTAGGGCTTGCTCCTCACTAGCACGGATCCTCTGCTTCAGACTCTTCTTGGGCATTGCTCGTGGCAAGACTCCTGCGTCGATGTTGGCTCCATTACATCGTCCAGGGCAAGAGTTTTAGGTGTAAGAAATGCCACGTACAAACGTAAACAGGAATTTGTTTCCAGAAAGTGTTTCTACGGAACCAAGCACAACATACAAGAGAGAGGATCGATTCTTGTTCTTATATGAGCGGACCGAAAGATGAGCCAGCTTTCCTCTTGGCCTGGGTATCTCATGCAAGGAGTGCCTGCGGGAGGGATGAGTGCTGGCTGTGGAACTGCAGCCCCTGAGACCCTGTGAGCCCCCAGGAGCGGGCTGTGGGGAGCTCGGGTGAGGGGCAGCTTCCAGCACCAGCCCTGGCCAAGTTTGCTGAGTGTCTGCCTGCACGAGCTCACACAAGGGGATGTGCCTGCTTCCTGTTCCATATTAGAAGGCTCAAAGGCAGAAAACAACAGTACTTGCAAAAATAAAAACAGCTTCCTAAGTCTTTGATCAGGTGTGAGAGATGTGTGACTTTTATGTTAGTGTCTGCGAATTAAAATCTGTTAACAGCGGGACCAACTGCCCCTGCACAGTCACAGCTTTTCCTTGTGGTTGCTGGGCGTTCAGTGGAGCTGGCATGACAGCACGCCTCGATCCCAGTTTCTATGGCAGGCTCATAAACGTTCGTTCAATGTAGCCCCTCCTGCTCTGGGGACAAACAGGCCTGTACTTGTGTACTCCCGCTTCCCACCCTAGCCCATCTTGCCCTGCTTTCTTGTTGCCTCTCCAGCCTCCCTTCTGACATCGCTGTCCCTTCCGTTGTCCGTGAAACTCTGCCTTCTAGTGATCCCATCGGTATTCTCATTCTGTCTCCCTGCACAGGTGTAAAAGAAAGACCATAAGGTTGGGGCAGCAAATGGTGTGCGTGGGAAGAAGTTTCTGAAGAGGAAGAGGAGGTACGCTGGATGGAGGTGCACCGGGAGAAGGTGCGCAGGGAGGAGGCACACCAGTGGAGGAGAAGGAGGAGGTGCGCTGGATGGAGGTGTGCGGGGAGGAGGTATGCAGGGAGGAAGCACACCAGTGGAGGAGGAGGAGGAGGTGCACTGGATGGAGGCACATGGGGAGGAGGT
>PVKN010039388.1:0-10887 GCA_004027915.1 Capromys pilorides | reverse complement strand
CAACCCTGTGACAGGAGAAAGCAACTATCCTTGTATACAAAAAATACTGACCTATGTGGAAAATCCTATGGGTCTGTTAGAATTTATCAGGTTCAGTAAGTGTAGTTGTCACAAGAAACAAATGCACAAAACTCAACTATCTGTCTATATTCTATCACCTAAAATAATCAGAAATTGATATAAAACTTAATTTATAACTAACCAAATAAATACTTCGGGATTAATTTAACGAAGTGGGTGTAAGACCACACAATAAAAACTGAAACACACTGCTGAAAGAAACTATGGAAGATTTAAATTAATGAAAAGGATAAAAAGAACCATGCTTCAGAAGACTTAATCATGGTAGGACGGTAATTCTTTCCAAATATACCTAATACACCAATAAAACTTCCAATAGAAGAAAAAGGCAACCTCATTTTTGTAGAAACTTACAGGCTGATTCTAATATTTGCATAAAAATTTAAAAGACTAACTGTAACCAAGACAACTTTGACAACGAATAAAACTAGAATACTTACATGGCTGATTTTAAGACTCACTAAAAAACTTCAACATTTCTCAACCTTGGCACTATTTATACTTCAGAGGCTATCTCCTGTCACAGGGTTGTCCTGTACACTGCTTTAGTTACACAGAGGTACCTACCTCCTCTGCTCCCAGCTGTGACAATTAGAAATGTCTCCAAACATTGCCAAAAGCTACTTTTCAATGAGAACCATTCAACTATTTTAAGAAAGACAGTGTAGGCCAGTTAGCCCAAAAGCTCGACACCTGCCAGGCAAGCACAAGGTCCTGAGTTCAATTTCCAGTACCAAAAGAAAAATAGCATCAGCACAAAGATAGTCCAAAGAACATCCTAACCTAGAATTAGATCTTCACTTTAGTCAACTGTCATTTGAAACAAGTGTAAAGCAATTCTACAGGAATTGATTTTTCAATAAATAATGTTAGAACGATTTGATATTCATATGCAAGAAAAGTAAATCTCACCCCTCATTTCCCTATAAAAAAATGAACTAAAATCCTTGTTGCAGACCTAAATTTGAGAACTAAAACTAAAACACTTGTAGAAAAAAAAAAGACAATCTTAGCAATTTTGGCTGAGGCAAAGATTTCTTAAATAAGATACAAAGAAACCCAAGTTATCTTTTAATTAATAAACTGAACACCAAAACATCACACATAATCTGCTCTTTAAATATTAAAGGGCTGGTAAGATGGTTCAGCAGTCTAAAGCACCTGCATAGGAAAATTTAGGCAGCTGCAGGGACTGTGGTTTGATCTCCGGCACCACATGCTGCACCAGCCCCATCTCCAGGGCAGGCTGAGCCAGCCATAATATAAAGATAAAATAAAATATCATTTAAAAAATATAGTTAATAAAAACTACAGTGTAAAAGAAAATATCTGCAAAATATATCTGATAAAGGTCTAAAATCCAGAAAGAAACAATAAGACAAACAATATAATTTTTTTAAAAATGGGAAGGAGCTCAGAATTTAGTTCAGTGGTAGAAAGCTTACCTAGTGAGCTGGAAGCTCTAGGTTTGGTCCTTGGCACCAAAAACAAAACAAAAAAAAAAAAACCTCAACTAAAAAAAATGAGCAAAAATTCTGGGAAGCTGAGGGAGAGTATCATGTAAATTAATGAGACCCTGTTGCAAATTTAAAAAAAGAGGGGGGAGGGCTAGGAATAACACTTAATGTGAAGGTCCCAGGTACGTGCGTGTGTTGTGTTTGTGTTTGTGTGTGTGTGTCTGTCTGTCTGTCTGTGTGGGCCTGTGTGTGTACTGGAGGCTAGGGCAAAGATGTGAACAATCACTTAACCAAAGAAAATATCCTGATAGTAAATAAAGAAATCAAAAGATTCATAACATCAAGTCATTATGGAAATGCAAATTAAAGCCCCACAGAATAGCTAGAAAAGGAAGAAAAAAACCACATCTTCCCTAGCCATACCACATGCTGGTAAAGACACAGCAACTAGAACATTGATGGTGAGAATACCAATTTACACAGATACTTTACGAAACATGTTTGGTAACCTTCTATAACATTAAGAATAAACTTACCATATTACCCAGCAATTTCACTTCTAGGTATTCACCTTAGAGAAATGAAAACTTACATCAACACATACACATGTGTTTGAGAGTTCACAGCAGCTTTATTCACCATAGCTCACAACTGGAAACAATACAAATGTTCATCAACTTATGAATCTATAAACAAATTGTGTGTACCACACCGCAATTACTATTCAACAATAAAAAAGTACTGAACACAACATTGATAAAATCACAAAAGGATTGCGCTAATAACAAAAATACAGACATTAATGCTAGGAAGTTATCAAAAACATTCTGCTTATCTAAAATTAATTGATGTTAATAGTTTATTTTTGAGCTACCTGAGTCACTGGCGCTTTATTATCTTTTGCTATTTAATTCATTTATGTATCACATCTCTTAAATCCTGGGTTTGTGGCATTCCATAATACTAACAACACATTTGTATATCAATATATGGTTCCATCGTTCTCATTTAACAAAACAACTAGAATGTTAGTATACAAAATGTAATGGAGTCAAAATGCAATGGGTTCTGGGGCCAGGGAGATAGCTCCATGGTACAAGTGCCTGCCTGGCAAGTGCAAAGTCATGGGTTCAGAGTCTGGTCCCACCAAAAAACAACACAAAACAAAAAAATGCAATGGGTTCAAATCTCAGCTGACTACTTGGCTGATCTGTCCTAAGTCATTTCACATACGTAAAATTGAGTTTCCTTATTCATTAAACAGAAAAGCATGGGGTGAAAGGAAAACAGTGCTGGAGACATAGGAATGGTATGACCAGAGATTCTAATGCGAAGTACGCCACACTAAGGACAGAAACCTCCTGAGAAGGCTAGGACTGTAGCTCAGTGGTCCTGGGTTCAACATGCCTAGCATAAAAAAAGAGAGAGAGGAAAGACAAAAAGTGAGCATGGTAGCACATGGTTCAGTTCTTTGGGTGGCTGCAGGATCACAAGTTGGAGCCCAGCTTGGGCAACTCGTTGAGATTGTGTTTCAAAATTTTTAAAAAAGGGTAAGGGAGGAAATGAATGAGTGTCACTCAATGCAAAAGCCCTGGCTCAACTGCAGCACCACCTGGGAGGGGGCTTCTGATAAACAAAGGGTTGGAAATCATACTCAACCTTAAAAAAAAAAAGAGAGAGAGAGAGAGAAAGTGGGCCTTGAGTTTCTGCTGTTTTGGGTCTTAAACTGGAGATATCACAAATGTTAACACAGAGACAGCTAGTCTGTGGCAGAAAAAAACCACAAATTAAATTTTCAATTTTTGAGACTTCAAGGAAGTCATTTCTACCACTGGGAATGGGACTCCACAACCATAGAACTGTTTATCTACATATAGACAATATGAACAATTTTAACATAATAAAAACAAGCTGGTTTTACTCTAATCATGTGGTGTTCCCATCAAAATTTATCTCAGTAAGATAAAAATCACAACTTGAAATATTTGGTTTATGTACTTAGCCAAAAATCTACAATTTATGGAAAGACAAATGCCTATAGACCAAAAGCCAGAATCACATTATGGTAGAGTCAGAATGCTTTCTTAAGGCTTTGCTGTGTGCCTACCACAGGCCCCAAAGAGCATTATGCTACGTCACGTATTTATCATTTCCTCCTCAAAGTATCCAATATGAGTGAGCAGATTATTTCCGTGGCGGGAAATGAAAAAATACATGTAATTCTAGGATCAAGTGTTTTTATTCTTTGAATAGCCCACATGTACGTACTGAGTACCTATTAAAGGTCAAACACAGTGCTTGGCACATAACAAATTTAAAAAAAGAAGACATCCCACTGGTAAGTTTTATTTTAATAGAATAATGGCCACTAAGTGAAGAATTAAAATGCAGTCTAATAAGTGCAGAAATAGAATAGTACAAGGTGCCACAGAGGTATGGAGAAGACATAGTAAACACAGACAGTACAGTTTAGGGCCCCCAGGTAGGATGCAGGATTCCCTGTTGGGCATGACAGCCTTCTCAAAATAAATTATGGAATTTTCAGTTAAATTTGTGTTTCAGTTTTTTAGTGAAAGTATGTTATGGTTTGTGTCTAAGTTGTCTCCCGAAAGCATCAAGCAGTCATGGGGAGGGGACTTCTGGAGTTTGAGACTAACTCATGACCCACTGGGATTATGTGTCTTAGTACTGCTGGGATTACGGATGTTAGTACTGCTAGGATTATGGGTGTGACCTGAGGCAGAGAGCATGAATGTAATATAAGAGGGACAGAGCAACAGACTCTGTTGTTCTCTGTTGCCCTGTTGGTCAGTTGCCTCTGTTGCCATTTGTTCCTCTTCTGCCGCCATAACTGCTGGCTTCTGCTATGTGCCTCTCTGCCGTAGATCCAGCTGAGTATAGACTGAAACCTCCAGTAACTGTGAGCTAAATAAACCTTTCCTTCCTTCAATTTGGCTGTCAGGTATTTGTCCCAGCAACAAGAGAAGAGTAACTGAGACAGTATATACAAAATATTGTCCTACGGCCGGGGAGATGGCGCATTAGAGTAAGTGCTTGCCTGACAAGCACAGGGTCCTAAATTCAATCCCCAGTATCAAATAAATAAATAAATAAATAAATAAATAAATAAATAAGTAAGTAAGTAAATATTGTCCTGCATCTTGTGTGTACACACATGTGCTGGAGATTTAACCCAGGGCTTTGTGCATACTATCTATAGCCCCAGTATTATTATGAGCTGTATCTGGCAACTCATGGTGTGATTTTACAAAAGCCTACCAGGGCTAGAGATACTATGTAGCAGAATAAACGATGCGTAAAATAAAAATTAAACTATTACTACTTGTACTCAACAAATATGAACCCTAAAAAAGTATGGCAGTTGCTTCCATATGGAGACAGCCATGTGACAAGAATCAGAGGCCTCCTGGCAGCAGTCAGGGAAGAACTGAGAGCTCCTGCCAATAACCACACAAGCAAGCCATCTCTGAAGCACACCTTCCAGGCCTCGTCCAGTATTCATCTAATCACAGCCCTGGCCAACAGCTTAACTGCAAACACATAAGAGACTGGGAGGCAGATTACTAGGTAAATTGTTCCCAGATCCTGGGGTCTCAGACACCCTGTGAGATTAAATGTTTTATATTATTAAATTTCCACATACTGTGTTATGCAGGAAATTATCAATGCTTAGCCCACTAGCAGTCCTGTGTCCCTTGTGAATGGGTCTACACTAGTACCCTGGCACACTTAGTCATTGGCCAGGAGGAGCTGAAACCAATGTGACAGGTGGTAAATCCAGGGGCTACAGCTGGGACTGTCAGTCAATTGTGCCTCCCACTAGGAGATCCAAATGGTACAAATGTGTCCACGGCCACCACAGGATTACAAAATCTTATTAACTACAGCATATCCTTTCTGAAACGAAATAAGAACTTTTTAAAGAAGAAAATTTTTTTAAATTTTTTTTTTAAGTTGAGCTTACTCATTGAAAAAAACTGAATGAAAACAAAATATAAGCAAGATAAGGAAAAGCAGTACAGCTAAGAAAACTAAAAATCTTGAATTAATCTTGGTTCTTAGCTTGATTTTTTGCATACTAAGAATTGGTCCAAAAAAAAAAAAAAAAAAATGCACCTGGGTAGAATGTTTCATTCTTTCAGAAAACATTTCTGGAACCTCATGAGGTGCTATGAATTGTAGTTAGTCAACTAAAACAGAATTCCTAAGAGTACTTTTGGTGAAACAATTTCAATGTTGTGAATACTATAGATAATTTTATTTCAACAGTAAGTTTCAAGATAAAATGATTATATTTCAAGCTATTTAAAGTGAACAAAAAATGTCAAGTAAAGATAGTTTCCTCCTTTTCCAAACATAGAGAATGATTTGGAAGAGAATACAGTAATAATAGCTACAGAACTAAGTATGGCTGAAGAAAGATGCTATCTTTCCTTTTTAACTATATGCCCCAGAAGTAGTTCTCTATTTTTATAAAGTTTTCCATCTAAATCTCTGAGTTCATACTATTATAACACCCCCACACCAGGTCAGCTCAATACCAAGTAAGTTCAGTGTGTATTTATGTCGGACTTCTTAAAGATCTATGCTCCACAGATACGCTTTCTTTTTTCCCTCCACAGATATGTGATGCCACTTTTCTTTTTATGGCCTGGAAAAGTCATAATTATCTTTGATGACCCCTTGTAGAAGCCAAGAAAATTCATTCAAAGAGTTTACAAATCCAGAAAAGTAGGGGTTACTGATCTAAAAAATCTTCATCTAATTTGTTTCCTAGAAATTTCTATATAAACTAATATTTTAAGTGCTCTATTTCTAGACTATATATGGATTCATACACCAGTTCTAAGTTTCAAGCCTAAGCCCCATGCATTGCATTCTAGTACATGTCATTAGTCCAATGACTCTCTTACCAATTGGGTTGTTTCACTGTAGGATCTAAAACTTCTCTTCTGTCTTATCTTCTCTTTTTGTGTGTTTTGAGACAGGATCTCACTACATAACTCAGACTTCCCTTGAACTAGTGGCAATCCTGCCTCAGCCTACTGAGTGCTAGGATTATACGCATGTGCCACCATGCCCATCAAGGTCTAAAGATTTGAAATCTCAAAACCTGGTCAGCAAAATGTAAACTTCTAGAGGACTAGTCTTTTCCACACTATAAAATTTTACAACCCAGAGTGAAAGACAGCTCATGATTCAACACAAAATTCCTCAGTATCATCTAGGATAACAGATGCTACTCAAAGTTTCACAGTTTTTCACTCTACTTCCAGCTTTCTTCCTTCATATGTGAAATTTCTCAGATTTTTGTCCTTTTAAGACTGTCTTTTCCTAGTTCCCTTTTCTCATTAAGTAATCCAACACATTTAAGAATTCCTTAGCTCATTGAATACATCTTCCTTAAACCCTAAAAATACAAAATTGGAAGGCAGGAGACAAGTAAAGGCTCCCACTAAACCCTAAAAAAAGTAAAGAGCCTCAAACTGAAGCTTTGTCACTGTTTCACCTACTCTAATAAATACACCTCATGCGAAGGCTCTACAACTCAGCAACATCTAAGGCACCAGTTTTACTTTGTCTTAAAAAAGGATGCTTAAGATGGACAAAACACTGCTTAGGCAGAGCACACAAGTGGGGTTAGATCCCCACAGTGCCATGCCAGCCTCGCACCCAGGGCACATCAAGACTGCGATTGAGACTGGGCATGGTGGCATACGCCTGTAATGCCAGCGCTTGGGAGGTTGAAAACAGGAGGATCACTACAATCTGTGTAGTGAGACCCTGAACCCTGGAGACCTTGTACTAAATAAATAAAAAAAAAGATGGACAAAACAAAACAAAGTTGCTATTTGGGACTGGGAATACAGCTCAGCAGCACAGCACCTGCCTGGTAGACAGGTGAGAAGCTGCTATTCGTAAAATTTTCAAAATGAAACTTTCATACTAATCTCATAAAGGCAAGTCAGAAAAGCATAAATGTAAAATTACAAAACCACTTGGAGCCGGGCGTGGTGGCACACGCCTGTAATCCCAGCACTCGGGAGGTTGAGGCAGAAGGATCAGTGCGAGTTTGAGACCAGCTTGGGCTGCAAAAGCAAGCTCAAGGCCAGCCTGAACTGCATAGTGAGACCCTGTCTCAAAAAGACAAAAACAAACAAACAAAAAACACTTGGAAAAAAATGTTTTAATTTTCTGTGGTATTTATTTTGATTGAATCTAATTATTCAAATACCTATTAAGGGGCCGGGGAGATAGCTCAGGGGCACAAGTGCCTACCTAGCAAGTGCAAGCTCCTCAGTTCAATCCCTGGTTCTGCAAAAAAAAAAAAAGTGTCAAATACCTATTAAAATTCAAAATAAAGTTATTTCATATTAAAAGCCTGCTATCACAGTACAACCTTTAAGTACCTAAGAGTGGGCAAGCTGGTGAGGTAATAGCTCAATGGTAGGGCATGCACTTTGCCTGAAGAAAGCCCTAGATTTGATGCCCAGCTCTGTAAAACAAAGCAAATCAAAACAAAAATCTAATGAGGGTAGTAGGCATCCCTTTCTCTCTCCCTTCCTTCCAATTGAGACAGGAGATTAGGGGTGAGGCAATGAGGTCAAGCTGGTGGGACTAATCTGTCAAAGTCAAGAGGCCCAGACATAGGGTCTCCATGGCTCTGCAGTTCCTGAGCACTGTGGACAGAACCATTCAGAAGGTACAAGCTTCACTTTGTCATTCACTCTGGCACAAAACCAAACGAGCCTTCAACAGGACAGCTTAATTGTGACATCAGGCCAAGTGAGTTTCTAACAGGAGAATGGTCCCAAGTGCCTTATTTGCATGAGGAAAAAGCCCAATTCCAGAGATTAAGAGACCCCCGTCATCCCCTCATGTTTGCTGTTAGCCTTTTCACCAGCCTCCTCTCACTACAGTACTGCTTTTCTGTCTTTTTCATAAATTCTCTGTCCTTGCTACCTTGTCCATATGACTTATCAAATTCTTTGTTCAAGATACTAAGGACCTGGAAACAATCTCTTTGGGACCCAGCAGCTGGTAACAGTTTCTAGGCAAGCCAGGCAGCAAGTAAGGCCCTTTGGGGAATGCAACCCCCAAACACCCCCCGCCCAAAAAAAAAAAAAAAACAGGAAACATAAGCTTGGTCCACATGATGTCATAGCCCCTTCTTCTAGAATGTGTTCTAAGCCAGGAAGATTCAATTGGCCATTCAGGCATAATGGACATTCCCGTTAGGATCTGGGAAGCTATGGACTCAAACAGACAAGGAGTCCACAGGTTCTTTTTCCCTCTCCTCTCTCCCTTCAACCCTGTCTTGTCTCTTCTCTCCTACTCAGGCTTTCATCTATTAGAAAACTAAAATTCTTTAATTTTGTCTGGTATTAGCCAGCAAGGAGAGGCAGAAAGCAAGGGACTCAGGAAGCTTTCCCACATCTTTGGGGACAGTTAGTGTGTCCCAGCATGAGGAAATGAAAAAGCCTCTGCTTCCCCAGCCCACAGGAGAGGCCTCCAGGCCTGAGGAAAGGGCCACCTCAGCCCTTCCCAGCAGTCTGCCAGGATCTTCTGGGGCCTAAGGCTGCCTGGGAGACCGTACCTACAGGTATTTGGTTCTCTGGAGCCTCTTGGGTTTACTTTACTAATGCTAGCTTGCTTCCTTCTTTCTTCCTTAGTTCTTCCATTAGGAGGTTTATCTCCCTTTCTTTTTCTTTCTGTTTCTGGTCATTCATTGTGTGTATGAGTCAGTGAAGGGTTCCCAGGTTGTCTGTTATTAACCTGGTCACAGAATGGATCATTTCAGGCTCCACCAGGCCCAGGAAAACATAGAGATCATGCAGATTCCATGTATGAGATCTAAAATCTAGTGTTTCTTTCATTTGTACATTTTTGTCATTCCCAATACTTTATTCAGTGTTTTCATTCCGTGGGAAGGTCATAGCTATCGAAATGTGGTCCCCCACTTCCATAGCCACCTACCCAACCTGCCCTCCTTGTGCTCAAAGTCACATCTGCACTTTACCCCTGGATGGCATTTTTCTCTGGTCATCCTGGAGAGTCATTTTCTCAGGGCCCCAGTCCTGAAGACCTCAGTGCACCACCCCAACTCGCCTCTCCAACATGTTTTCAGCCATGACTTCACACCATGTTTTCTAAAATGACCTTATGAACACCAGAGGATCTGATCTTAGAGACAAAAATTAAAGGCTCTGCTTTCGGGAACATACAGACTTCCTCCCTTTTCCCCTTTGAATCTCATTAGATCCTATCTTTTTCTCTTTTTTTTTTTTTTTAACAGAAATCCAGGTAACTTAGAAACACATCCCTGCAGGTCTAAGTGGAGCAAAGGGGAAAAAAAAAAAAAAAACAAGCCAATTCTACTGTCAGACACCCCTCATGTGGCTGAGAGCCTGCTCACAACCCCTCACTGCAAAATGTGCTTCCTTTCCAACACCAATCAAAGAAGTTCTCATTACCTCTTCCTACTGTCTTTTATGATTCTTTCTCAGAAAACTGAGAACCTGAAAAGAATGACTTTGGGACCCAAAAGGCTATAATGTAATTATTATTAAATCTCTAACAATGTGTGTGTATAGATAGTTTCTGGATTGTTTTGAGTCTTCTTACCTCAAACAACAAGAATAGAATTCTGAAAATTACACATGTAGGGTTAAGAATAAAGATATTAATAGATAAAATAGAAAAAAATTAAAAACCAACAAGATGTTAAGAACAATTCAGCTAGGCTGGATGGCGCCTGCTCATAATCCTAGCACCTGGGAGGCTGAGGTAGGAGGATCGCTGTGAGCTTGAGGAGAGCCTGGACTACTTACATAGTCCAAACAAAAACAAACAAAAAGCAAAGTTATTAAAGTTTCAAAAGTTAAAAACCTATGAAAAGCATCTCAGTCTAGCAGTGTTTCTGATTACAACTAAGACAGCCTATCAGGTTACTTGGGTGTCATTGCTTAAACATTTCAACTCTTTAAAAAAAAAAAAAAAATGGGGTCTTACTGCGTAGTTCAGATTGGCCTTGAACTCAGTGATCCTCCTGCCTCAGCTTCCTGAGTACTGGCATTACAGGTGTTATGTCACCACATGTGGTTCCTGAAAAATTTTTGTATGAGAATATATCTCTCATTTTGTAGCTAAAATCCACAAAAAATATTCAATTGTAAAGATATACTAGGCAAACTCATATTAAACTTCATTAAATGTCATTTTATAGGACATTATATTCATACCTGAGTATCTTTAATTATTAAGTGTAAGCTACTTTTAATTGACACTGTATGATGTCAACATCCTTGGACACATTTTGTAAAATACT
>PVKN010039387.1:0-10891 GCA_004027915.1 Capromys pilorides | reverse complement strand
TAAATATATTTGAAAGCTAGTAGTACCAGTTAAAGATGTTTGGTTAGAGGCAGTTGAGAATTGAGAAAGAACTGAGTTACCATGGAGTGTATATAATCAGTACCATGAGAGGATTGGAATGTCCTGACACTTGAGTCACTAGAGTTCATCCAGTCTAAGCAAAGAGCTAATAGTGTTACTTTACATGTGCTTTAGTATATATTTCCATAGATCTCTTAAACAGCTTACTTCAGAAATTAACATCATGTTCTTCGTTTGTGTCTTGTCAATAAAAACTTACTTGTACAGCTTTTTGTTGTAGTTGTTTTTAATGACAGAAACCTCTGTTGAACGTGGTTATATTTTTTCTTGTTGCAGATATTGATGGTTTAATTACTCAGGCTTTGCTGACAGGTGATTTTGAGAGTGCTGTTGACCTCTGTCTACATGATAACCGCATGGCTGATGCCATTATATTAGCTATAGCAGGAGGACAAGAACTCTTGGCTCGGACTCAGAGAAAATATTTTGCAAAATCCCAAAGCAAAATTACCAGGGTATGTTATTTTCAAAATAGATACAATACAACATAATTATCTTTTTAAAAATATTTATTTTTATTTTATTTATTTTATTTATTTATTTATTTGCTTGTTTGTTTATTTATTTATTTTATGCCTGGGGCTCAGCCTGCCCTGGTGGTGGGGCTGGCGCAGCATGTGGTGCTGGGGATTGAACCGCGGTCCCTGCAGTTGCCTGAACTTTCCTAAGCAGACGCTTTAGACCACTGAACCATCTCACCAGCCCCTTTATTTTTATTTTAAAGAGAAAAAAATAAAATGATATTTCAAAATAATATAAAAGAATAACAGTAGTTAATACATTGTGTATTATCTTTAAATTAGTTACTCAGGACAAGATCCTGGCATTTAATTGTCTAAACAATATTAGCACAAGCCTATCTTTTCAATGGACTAAGAGAAATTAGTAGTGTAACTATCTTAAGTTTTTGGTGTTCTCTCCCTAATTTAACTTTCCTTTTGAAGTTTCTTCCCATTGTACAGTATCTACTCTCCATTGTGATTTTATTTACTCTTTCATCTTCTCACACTAAGGAGACAAAGTGTGTGCTTTATTTCACTTACGACTGTGGTCTTAAGTTGCATCCATTTACCTATAAAAGTCTCAAGTTTATCTTTCTTTATCCTTCTGAGTAGTAGTACTACACTGTATTTAAAAAACACGTCTTTTTTATCTTATCAATTTCTCCGTTAATGGTCATTTGGTTTATTCCCAAAATCTAGCTATAACAAATTGTGCTATTGTAAACATGGTTGCACAAATATCACTGTGATGCAATATATTTAATTCTTCTGGGAGGATACCCAGAAGGGGAATAGCTGGCTCAAATGGGACCTCCAATTCCAGTGCTTTGAGGAATCGCCACAGATTTCCACAGTGGTTGCACCAGTCAGTAGTGCTCCTATCAGTAGTAAAGAAAGATTTTTTTTTCTTCCAGCATTTGTTCATGATTGATTTGTTTCTTTTTTTTTTGTGGAACCGAGGATTGAACTCAGGCCCTTGCACTTGCCAGGCAAGTGCTTATTCTACTGTGCTACCTTGACAGTCCCTAATAATTCATTTCTTGATGATAGCCATTCCGTCTAGGGTAAGCTGGGATCTCAGTGTTGTTTTAATATGTATCTCTTGAATGACTAATGATGTTAAACAGTATATATTTTATCTTTCTTTTTTTTATAGCCAGCTCAGCCTGCCCTGGTAGTGGGCTGGCGCAGCACGTGGTGCTGGGAATCAAACCGCTGTCCCTATGGTTGCCTAAGCTTTCCTAAGCAGGCGCTTTAGACCTCTGAGCCATCTTACCAGCCCTATTTTATCTTTTTGATTACTAAAGTAATCCACTACTTTTAGGGATTACTAGGATATACAAAACTCTAAGGAATTAAATAGTCCATAACACTTTGACTCAGAAATAGTTGTTGCCACTTTGATTTTATTAATATAGTTTTTGTTTCTGTATATAATATTACTATTTATATATCTTTGTAAATTTATTCATTTACACTTAGTACAGGGTCTAACTGTAGAGATCAGACTCATAGGGTTGCTCCTGTTCTCAGTTTTCCAATCCCTGGGAATACAGGTGTGCACCATTATGCCAAGTCTCAGTCGCTGACTCAGCAAGCCCCAGATATGGGACTGGGCCTGGCACTGCACACCCAGGCATTGAACCCAGGTCTTTGTGTCTGCTTAAGTAGGCACTTTAAGCTGCTGAGCTATCTTGCTGGCCCTTCTGTATATAAGTTTAAAAATTATAATAATAATAGATTTTATTATAAAATTATTTTTCATAGGAAGGTTTAACATAGAAAAAGGTTTTTTTTGTTTTGAGATAGAGTTTCAAGATGTAGCTCAGGCTGACCTTGAATTCATTCTGTAGTCTAGACTGGCCTCAAATTCATGGCCAGTTCTCCTGTGTTAGCCTCCCAAGTGCTGGCACTATAGATATGCACCACCACGCCCAGTGAAAAAATTTAACGTAGAAGATTTTAAAGATAAAATGTTGGCTTCCCTAATCCTGCCAGCAGTCTCTTGCATAGTTCTTTCAATACCTCTTTCCATATATTTGTAGAGTTTTTTCTGACAGGATCATACATATAACGTGTGGTTTTTGCGTGTTGTCATTTACATTAATTTTTTATATTTTATGATGAAGATGTATTATTTCTTTTGATTTTTTTTTTCTTTTTGCGGAACTGGGGATTGGATTGAACTCAGGCCCTTGTGCTTACCAAACAAGCGCTTATTCTACTGAGCTATCTCCCCAGCCCCTCTAGATGTATTATTTCCCATATTTGGGTATTTATGTATACTTCAATATTGTTCTTATATAGGTGAACACCATTGTGTGTACAATGATGAAAACCTGTGTTATACCTAAGATTTATGCAGCTCTCCAATTACCCCATAATACTTGCAGGAAAATCTCATGTACAGAGGGTCTGATCTCTTATAAGGTTTCTACTTGATGTTATTTTCTATATCATAAAAGAGTAATTTTTTATGGCGGTTACTTTCCATAAAAGTTGTGACACTGTTGTCCCAGTGCGTGGTAGTTGTCTGTCCCTCTCCTTGGCTCATGAGCCCCCCTTACTCCCATAGCTCATGCCTTTCTTCCCTGTGACTGTCTACCTTCCGGATCCTCACTGTGTTCCTTCTTCCTCTGTACCTCCTGTCTCCTCAGCTTGCAATGGTTTTTCTTTTTTGATTATTACTTCCTGCTCATTCTGTTCAAATCTCTGTGTAAATATTTCCATGTTGAGGCCGCTACTGACCAGGATTCATCTTCCTATTAAATGTTCTGCTAGCCTCCTATGCCTTTCATCTCATCATCTTTAAAAATATGTAAGTGTGGCATTCTTAAGGAAAAGTAAAGTCATGTGTTACGCCATTTATGCAGGAAAGTACCTGTTTCACTGCTTTGTTATGCAGTACTCTAACTAGTAGTGTTGATTGATTATCCAAAGTTAATTTCATTATTATACTAAATACTTCCTTTTCTTTAGCTTATCACTGCAGTTGTAATGAAGAACTGGAAAGAGATTGTTGAGTCTTGTGACCTTAAAAATTGGAGAGAGGCTTTAGCTGCAGTGTTGACTTACGCTAAACCAGATGAATTTCCATCACTGTGTGGTGAGAATGCATTTTACTACATTACATCATATACTGTAAATAGTACAAATGACAAATTTTAGTAGAAGTGTTTGGGGGGCTAGCGAGATAGTTCAGCAGTCTAAAGCACCTGTTTAGGCAACCACAGGGACCTCAGTTCAATCTCTAGCACCATATGCCGCACCTGCCCCATTCCCAGGGCAGGCTGAGTGGGCCACCAAAAAAAAAGGAAAAAGAAATTTTTGGAATCCTGCTGACCAATAAGAATTATAAAATATATTACTTCCCAACATTATTTCTAAAAATACTGTTTAAGCTGGGCATAGTGTCACATACCTTTAATCCCAGTTCTCAGGAGGCTGAGGCAAGAGCATCATTGTGAATCCAGGACCAGCCAGGGATACCAGGTGAGCTCAAGCCCAGCCTGAATGGCATAGCAAGACCCTGTCTCACCGGGCATGGTGGCGCACACCTGTTATCCCAGCACTTGGGAGGCTGAGGCATGAGGATCAGTGCGAGTTCGAGACCAGCCTGGGCTACAAAAGTGAGCTCAAGGCCAGCCTGAACTGCACAGCAAGACCCTCTCTCAAAAAGACCAAAAAAATTAATTCTTTTTAATATTTATTTATTTGGCACAGAGTCTCGCTATGCTGCTCAGT
Organism: Capromys pilorides; assembly: GCA_004027915.1. Classification (NCBI taxonomy): domain Eukaryota; kingdom Metazoa; phylum Chordata; class Mammalia; order Rodentia; family Capromyidae; genus Capromys; species Capromys pilorides. The sequence goes on along the minus strand of PVKN010039387.1, from coordinate 6,563 downwards.
CTCATTGTGATCCTCCTATCTCAGCCTCCCCAGTGCTTGGACTATAAGCATGTACCACTATGCCTAGTTTCAGTGTGAGGCTGGCATAGCATGTGGTACTGAGGGTTGAACCCAGGTCCTTGTGCTTGCCAGGCAGGCTCTTAGACCACAGAGCTATCTTCCCCAGCCCATAAGTGTTAATTCTGATAAAATTAATAATTGCACAGTAGGAATATAGCTGAGTGGCAGAGGTGCCTATCTGGCAAGCGCAAAGTCCTGAGTTCAATTTCCAGTACCACCCACCCAAGTAATAATTACATTTGGATAAGAATTATCATTAGGGACCGTGACTGAATTGGTGATTTAGGAATAGTAATTTGTGTTTGCAATAAAAGAAGTTTAAAGCTGATAGTCTAAGAGCAACAGCGTTTGCTGTCTTTGAAAGTTTTATGTGAATACCAAAATGTGCATAATATTAACTATTTTCATAAATAATTGTTGATAGAGCTACCATTTATAATGTGCTGTTATACATGTGCTGTTTGTAGTTTTGTGTTCTAAAATTGTTCTCACTGTTTTTCTCCTATAACTGATGGAAATCACTTCCGTTGCTAGTTATAGTCTTGTGAAATTGCTTATCAGATATGATTAACTTGTCTTCTTCCATTCATTTAATAAGTACATACTCAGGAAGATTTAGAGTGATTTTGTGCCTCTCTGATACTCATTGGTTGTGAACTGTAGTACAGAAAGCTCAGGGAGCTGCTCCCAACCATATAGCAGAGTGCTTTGGGTGTAATCTGGGTCCTCCTGTCTTACAGATCTTCTGGGCACCAGGCTTGAAAGTGAAGGAGATAGCGTCCTGCAGACTCAGGCGTGTCTCTGCTATATTTGTGCGGGAAATGTAGAGAAGTTAGTTGCGTGTTGGACTAAAGCTCAAGATGGCAGCAGCCCTTTGTGTCTTCAGGTTAGTATCTTTGAAACAAAAGGTGCTTACATGTTTAATGTTTTCTTTCACCGTACTTATGATTGAGTTCTATTCTAGAAATTAATTCCTAAGTTTATTGCTTTTATACTACTCATTTTCAAAGGTCATTTGCTAGATAATTACATGCATTTATTGGTATCATTAAAGCAATAAAGTTTGAGATGATAATATATTGAAATGGAATTGTATCTGTTCATAAAATCAAGGTTGTGATTTGGTACAACTGAAAATGCCCCAGGGTAGTGGTGGTGAACCGTCTGTTACTCTTCTCTTGTTGCTGGGACAAATACCTGATACCCAAAATGAAGGAGGGAAAGATTTATTTAGCTCACAGTTACTGGAGGTTTCAGTTCATACTCAGCTGGCTCCAAGGCAGAGCAGCTCATGGCAGAGAGCAACCTCACATGGCGGCAAAAAGCAAGAGAGCAAAAGGTAGAGTGGCAGCAGCTCAAGCAGCTAACTTCTCTTCCCTCTTTACATTGAAATGCAAATTAGCCGCCCCAACGCCATGATTGCATAAGGCTTTGGGGGAACACCTGAACACAAACCATAACATGAACCTGTGGTACCTGTGCCCCAGCAAGCAGACAGAGCCATCTGTTGGTATATAGGTCAAGTCACTCCAGCAAAGGTTTGACAGATTATCAACATGCATACCATAAGATCACATCACTTGTATGAAAGCGTGCCCACTGAAACTTATCTTCTGCTGAAAAAAATGAATCATTGAGAGCTTTGTTTTTGTGCCTTTTTTTAAAATAAGAAATTTTAATGTATGAGTTGTTTTTTTCTAAAGTAAAACCTCAATATTCAGGTTTAGTTGCACTATTGGCACTTTGTGATAAGTAAGTGTATTTTGGGTTGCAGTTTGAGCACTCATCTCTAAAGGCTCACCATCAATGCCCTAGGGTTTACCTCAGGTTCCTTCTTCAGCGGCCCTGCTGCCTTGGGTGAGGAAAGAAGCAGTGTGGCCTAAGGAGTAGAGACATCTCTAGTAGCAGTCGAGAACCTTTGAGATTAAAGGAAAGTGAAAGGAGAACACAAATAGAATCCCATGTATCCCAGTACATAAGCAAGCAGATGCAAAATGTGGAGATTCTTCTAAGGCAAGGAATAACTGTATTTTTAGAGTATTGTGAAACTACTTCCTCTGTAGAGTCTTGTAGTATTTTAGTGCAATATTTCATTCTCTCAGGAAATAGAGTTTATCTCTAGTGATACTGCTCCAAAGATCATTCTATTGGAAACTAAAAATGAGGAAGGAAATAGAGGTTTGTCTTTGAAATGCTCCTGAGGAAAAAACCACTTGTTTCATACTTCTGGATTTGTGTACTTGTGAAAGACGAATGGAGAATTTTCTTATGCATGCTGCCTGTATCATATCTTACCCTTATTCAAAGCTTTAGTATTAGAGATCAGCTTGGGAATCTTTTGAGTCACAGTATAGATTAATCAGTTTTGTATGACTCACTGTCTTGAGTACTTAACTTTTAAAAAGGAAAGGTTTGTTCCACTTCATAGTTCTGGAGATACAGTCTGAGGTCAAGCAGCCTGTTGCTCTAGGGCTCTGGTCATGGCAGCACATCGTGGGGAGAGTGCAAGGTGGGGCATATCTCTCATACTGTGAACTAGCAAGTGGAAGAGGAGAGGCAGACCGGAAGACGTGTCCTGGGCCCCACTCCGCTTATGAAGTGTGTCTCAGTCACTCATGGACCTCCTACTCAGCCCATCACTCTAGGGGCTGTTCTGGTAGCAGTCCTTTTACAAAGCCAGCGTGTCAGGAAAATTCAGCTTCCAGACTATAACAGATAGTCCTTGTAGAGGTCATGTGCCTTCGTTGTCTGTCAGCTTATTACAGGAGTGTTGTTACAGGATGGGAGGCATGATATTCTCACCCACAGTTTTCTTCTAGGATAGTTTTTGCCTTTGATATCTATCACTTTCACTTTAGATATTTGTCTGTTTTATATCACTAAACAAGCAGTTGGTGGTCTATTTAGGAATATGTAGGCAAAGGTGATAAGCTCTTCATGAGTAAGATTTCTTTTCCGTCCTTTTCACTTACCTAAATGGTGGTCAGCAGCTAATTCATAGTTTTCAAACTGGGATAAGTACTATTAAGTACTAATTAGTCTTTACCTTCCCCTGTTTTTTTCTCATGATGCTTCTGTTTCTGTTTTACCCTCGTTTCTCTTGTTTAGGATCTGATTGAGAAAGTTGTCGTTCTGCGAAAAGCTGTACAACTGACCCAAACCATGGACACTAGTACTGTAGGGGTTCTTTTGGCTGAGAAGATGAGTCAGTATGCCAATTTGTTGGCAGCCCAAGGCAGTATTGCTGCAGCGTTGGCTTTTCTTCCTGACAACACCAGCCAGGTAACTAGAATTGATAATTGGTCTTCTTTATTTAAATATACAGATAAGATGTCTCTAGTAGCTGGCACTTGACAGTAGGCATATACATACTAGGTGCAATGTTTTGGAGCAGTTGAATCTCCAATATCCAACTATAGGCAGATGCTACTGACATTCTTCAAGGATCACTTTAGGAGAACCTAAGCTGTGTCAGAGAAGCAGGATACTTCAGTGCTATATAGATCTCTTTGTATTGAGGAACTGTAGCAATTTAGCAAAATGAATGAAAGACCAACTTCATATTTTGAGAGTAAAATGTTAATTCTGTAAATGAGGTTCCTTGTTGAAAATTATTAATATGTAAGTATTGTGTAAAATATTAATATGTAAAATGATAATTAAAAATTTAAAATTCTCATGTGTCACCCCAAATATTAGCAATGAAGTGTATTCTTCATACCATTTTAGTATGATACCACTTATAATTGAGTATGTTTTTAAAATTATTTCAAGGTGGAGGGAACTGTAACACATCCCTTAAATGTAGACTCCCATCTCTTTATAAATTTTTAAAATGACTATTAGGTAAATAGTATGAACATAGTCTTTTTTATTTCATGTAGTTTTTACTGTGATATCAAGATAGAGACCTTTTCAGGCTAAGCTAATCTAAGGTTTTCAGGTTGTTTAACCTTAACATTCCATTCTCCTCCACTCATTCCACTGCTGAGGATTGAACCCAGTGCCTGCACAGGATAGGCATGCACTGTGCCAAAACTAGCAGACAAGTTACACACACACACACACACACACACACACACACACACAGAGTTGCTCTATGTAGTCCAACAGGCTGGCCTTGAACTTCATATTAGATAACATTGAACTCTGTGTGATCCTATTACCTCAACCACTAGAGTACTGGAATTGTAGATATGCATCACCATGTTCCACAAACAGCACTTTTTAAATTTTATTTTGAAACAGGATTGAGTTCCCTAAGTGCCCCAGCACTTTGTATTCTCCCCACTGAGGTTCTAGACTCCCTGGAATCACAGGCATGTTCTGCCAGCCTCACATAAGTCCTAAACTCCAGGGGCTGGACAGATAGCTTGGCAGCATATAAGCACTTTCTTGGCAAGCACAAGGCCCCTTGTTCAATCCCCAACCCTGCATGCTGTGCCCTCCCCAGAACCTGGAGTAGTAGCACACACATAATCCCAGCACTCGGGAGGTTGAGACCAGCCTGAGGGCTACAAAAAGGAGCACAAGGCCAGCCTCAGCTGCATGGCATGTCTCAAAAAAAAAGCAAAATGTTCTAAACTCTACCTTTAATGCCATTTATAATCTCACACATTTTCTGTTTGGTTTGAAATCAAACTCAGGACTTCGTGCTTGCCAGGCAGGTGCAGTGCCACTGTTATATCACCAATCCTCTATTTGTTATTAATACTTTTCTTCGGACTTTTTTTTTTTTTTTTTTTTTTTTTTTTTTTTTTTTTTTTTTTTTTTTTTTTTTTTTTTTTTTTTTTTTTGGTATTTTGTTTTTTGTTTTTGAAACAAGGTTTTACTGTGCAGTTCAGGCTGGTCTTGAACTCACTTTGTAGCCCAGGGTCTGTGTAGGTCAGGGTGGCCTCAAACTCAGGGCAGTCCAGCTGACTTAGCCTCCTGAGTGCAGGGATCATAGTTGTGTGAAACCACACCTGGGTCTTTGGAATTTAAAGAACATTCTTATGTAAAAGCATAATTTTAATGTTACTTCCCCTGATTTAGCTAAGTAAACCCTGCATTTTCTGGTGAAAATGACCTGAGACCTTGTGATGCTATGGTATACAAATTTCTACCATAAAATATAATATAGTTTAAAAGCTCAGGTGATCCAGGTGTGATTATATGTCCTTGGGAATCTGAGTACCTGTATCCAAATAAAAAATAATTTAAGGGGGCCGGCGAGATGGTTCAGTGGTCTAAAGCACCTGCTTAGGAAAGCTCAGGCAACTGCAGGGACTGCGGTTCGATCCCCGGCACCACATGCTGCACCAGCCCCACCACCGGGGCAGGCTGGGCCAGCCACAAAATACATAAAATAAAGAAACAAACAAACACAACAAGCAAAAAATAATAATTTAAGAGGCTGGGGATGTAGCTCAGTGCAGAGCCGTAGACCTAGCCTCAGCATTGTGCAAACCCCGCAAAAAATAAAATTTAAATGATCATTTTAAAACTTTAACATAAGATTGTATAGTTTTTCATGTATTGAAATAATTTCTGGGGCCGGCCAAATACTCTGCAGATTAAAGCACCTGCAAGCAGGCACAGGGGCTGGGGGTTTGATCCCCAGGCCTGCCGTGCTGACCCCACCCCCTGGGGTACACTGAGAGCACAATTGAGACTGGGCGTGGTGGCGCATGCCTGTAATCCAAGCTCTTGGGAGGCTGTAAACAGGCTCATCACTGTGAGTCCCATCTAGTAGTGAGACCCTGAACACCCTGTAGACCCTTCCATAAGATACAAAAAAAATTAATAATTTCCGAAGCATTTTAACACATGCTTTATTATTGGTTAATATGTAGAAAATATGTATGATTTACTTGTAAATTTATTTAAGATGTAAATGCATGAGCCATACATTTGGATTTAAGATCCTAATTTATTTCAAAAAATTTCTTATAAAATTTAATTTTTATCTCTTACATCACTCCCTTTAGCAGTTAATTCTCTTTTGGGCCTATTTAAGTTTTATGATTTGTGATGATGATGATGATGATTATTATTATTATTATTATTATTATTATTTTGATTAGCAAAAATTAGGTTTTATTTTCCCAGAATCTTAGTTTCTTTCCTTGTTTCTTTCCTTGTTGCTAAGACAGAATATTTCCTTAAATATCAGAATATTTAAGGAAAGAGAGATGTATTTTGGCTCATGTGGTTGTCCTTATTTGGCTGGCTCTAAAGCTCAACAGCATGGCAGAGGAAAGTGACTCACGATATGAGGGACAGAAAGCAGAGGCTCAGGAGCATTATTACTAAACCTCAAGAAAGCAACAAAAGAGTATTGCTGAAAGTGACAGTGACCTATGGACATAATTCAAATCCCTGCCTCAGTTAAGTTAGAAGTTGTAATTTTTGCTGGTAGGGTGACACATGCCTGCAAGTCTAGCATTTGAGGCTGAGGCAAGGGGATCGAAGGTGTAAGACCATGTTAAGATCCCATCTCAAAAATAGAAAATAATAATTTT
>PVKN010039386.1:0-10878 GCA_004027915.1 Capromys pilorides | reverse complement strand
AACATCAGTCTCTGAAGAATAATCTAATTTTTTTGGTAAGAGAATCTCTGATTCTCCACGGTGACTCTGACGCTTTCATAGCCATCCCATCCACAGCACTGCCCTTTTATCCCTCCTTGGAAAAGTCAGAACAATCCATCTAGATTGATACTCACTATAAATTATTTGTTCTAATATATATTGAGTGAGAAACTTCTACTGGGTATCTTATTTGTGATCAACTGAATCTGTCATCAAACTACTAGGGACACAATGGTTACATAATCTTCATTCAACGTGGACACAGTTGTAAACAAAAACAAAAACTGAAAGGGAATAAATACACAGTTTTGAAATGTATAGATGTTGCAAAATATGCCCAGCTCTTACATCGTTTTAAAGTTAATTTGAAAGTCAAAATGCCTATAAAATTCTTTAAATTTTGTAAACTTTGGGTCAGTTATGAGCCAGCCCTAATCAATATGTTAACCTCATGCAATTTTATTGTTGTCTGGTCACTCTTGCCTTCTGTTACCTTAAAGGAAAGAGTAGACTGGACTATAAGAATATCTCTATTCTTGAAGGGTAAGGCACCAAAGTAGAAAGTCTTTGCATCCTGAGAAAGTAGGCCTATTGTTCATATTGTGTACTAAAACATTTAATCCTAGATACAGAAATAAAATGACATTTTTAAGACATTCATATCTATACTAATGAAGTTTAGACAAGAAATAGTGGCTGCATCTTGTACTCTGAACTACTACAGTGAAGACAACATTATGCAATGTATTAACTATTGTAAAATAATAATAATTTTTTGAAAAATAAATGCCTAACCAATTAATAGTAAATTTTTTTTGTAAAACTCTTAACGTTTAAATGACATCTAAAAATTTCAAAAGCAGCGATCCATACCTTGAAAAATTTACTTTTTAAAAAAATCACTTCTATTGCAATAGAAAAAAATAAAACTGTTGAAAGCTTTCATATCTTTGCCAGATATATCATCAAAAGAAAGAAAATATTCCTGAAACAATATAGGTTTATCGTCCCTATCTAATGATAAGCCTATCCCTAATCTAAAAATCTGAAATTAAAAATGTTCCAAAATCCAAAATTTGTTGACACCATAAATGGAATATTCCATTTATTCCATCTCATATCAAAAATCGTAGTTAAAACACAGGTACATAAGAAATGTATCAGATTACTGTCAGGTTACATGTAAAAAGTTTATGTGAAGCATATGAGGTATATTCAAAAGTATGAATGATCAGAAGAGACAACTGCTGTTAATCCCTTCACTTTCATCATGTTACCCCGTCATTCTTGCTACTTTCTGACACAGTGTTAGATGCCTTCGTGCATATCTTTAGTGGTGCTATTCTGGTTGCCTTATGTCCTACATCAAATTCAAAATGTTTGGCTTTCATGGTGATTCTGACTTTTGGAAAGAGTCTGAAGTTGTGTGGTACCCAAGCCAGTGAAAAGTGTAGATGAAACACTTCGGTGTCGCTAGCTTTCCACTGAAGTATGGCAGCCCTCACGTACTTCTTACCACACCTCCTAAGGACACTGTAGAAGGAGGACTTTCAGAACTGCCTCAGAAAGTGGTCAAAACAAGCGTGCCTGAAGCAAGGAAGACTATCTTAAATTAATTACAATGTCTTCTACTGTAATAAATTATTAATTTAAGTAGTCATTTTATCTTTTAATGTATACTTTGATCACATCTCATAAATGAATGTGGTATTCAAATTTAATTTCTATCTATAACATCTTATTACATATATACAAATAGTTAATAAAAATAAAAAATCCACAGTCCAAATTCTTCTGATCTCGAATAACGGATCCTCCACCCATATTTTGGTCCTCGCTGCGCCAGCCCCACCCCCAGGGCAGGCTGAGCCAGCCATAATAAAACATGTTTTGGTCCTCGGACCAACCACTCCCACCAGGAGCTTTTGCAGACCTCTACTGGGTGGGTACAAGGCCCATGGTAGAGACTCTATACTCAGTAGGTACAACAGCCTGCCTGGTTTCTGCTGGCTTAACAAGTTTCTAACCTAAGATTTAAAAGAGACTCAATATTTTCTACACAAGAATTTGAACATAAGGATTCTCTAATTTATCCTCTAAAATAAATATTTGGAGAGGAAAAAACACAAAAGTAAAAATAACTCAGCATCTTGTTACTGCCTTATCTTCCTACCATAAAGCACCAACCAACTACAATGCGGGTAGGTAGAGACTTCGCCTCCTCTCTGAGCGAGCCCTCTAAGGCAGAAGCAGCAGCTACCTCTTCAGTATTCTTGGCCATCGATGAAAAAGAGAGCAGATGGAGAGGTGGGGCTCATGACAAGGCAAAAGTGAGATGACAAAGGGAATGCTAGGGACACAACAGAACTTCAGTCTGCACATAATTCACTCTATCTGTGATGCTTGCTTTCCCTTGTAAAGCCTCCTCGCATCTGCACAGGACGTCTCCCGCTTGCCTCCTCAGTCTTTTTTCCACCACTATATGGTTTTCCAGTATAGTGTGACATGTTCCCCACAGTGCATGCACCTCCAGCTTCCCTCATACATGACCACACTAAAGGAGCCTGGAAGGAAACCCAGCAGTCTTCCCTTAACTGTCACAACTCTTACCCCATTCTGTCTCTGTCTCTGTCCTCACCCTCTCTGAAAACAAGTGGCTAGAAAACAATAGCAACAGCAAATACCAAGCAACGTATTTCTCTAATATTTTTTACTTGTACAATATATCGCCTAAATTATTACAAAACATGGACTGTACTTATGATTTATCTTCAAATAATTGCCTTTTGCAAATTAATATTCTAGCTCATCAGTAATAGTCTAATATTGTTATTATCTTGAATTAACTGAGCTCACTTCTGCATCTCAAACTAAGACCTAAATACAGAGCTCGGTAGATGCCAGAGTAAGTTCCAGCCAGGGGACTGTCCTTGGAATTTACCAGCAGGGAAAAAGCACCTTGCCCATCACCACAATGCAGGGAGTGCAGTTCTGGTGAGCTCACTGAACAGCAGGAGTGCTTAGCACTTCCGAGTTTCAATTCTTAAACTCTTCAGAAGCAAGAAAGCTCTTGTGCTTTCTCCCACATGACATGGTTTTATTCCGATCCTCACAACAGCCCTATGAGGTGAGCAGATGAGATATTTTTGTCATCTCCAAGGGACTTGATCGAGCTTAGTGCATTATGTAAGTGTCAGGGAAAGTGATTCCCTGAACACAGTAACCAGAAAAGCATTGGAGACAGGGAAATGGTGAATGCGTATTTATTTTATGATTCTTTTCCCTTTGATGAAACAAAATATCTCTCTTCACCAAAGAAAAATAAAAAGGTATGAAGCAAGCAATATTGCCATCAACAAAAAATAGCCTAAGTTCATCAGTAATGTTTGTGTGTTTTACATAAGGCCAATGCAACTGTAAAAACATACCTGAAACATTTGCCTGACTTTCCTCCGAGGCAGATTGACATTCAGTTTATGCATCAGTTGGTGTATCTCTTCAATATTCAATAAGCCGTCGCCATTCTTATCAGCTTCCTCAAAGGTCTGTTTCACCCATGTACACAAAGGTCAAAGAAAACGTTTGTATTTTCATCAAATAAAATAAAACCTGCTGTCTCATAGAACACTCACAAGGATATCTATCAGTAACATGGAACTGGAGAGGGCATTTTTTGAGGAGACCCTGCAGCCCACAGCCTCTGGAGAGCTACTAATGCCAGGAACTGGGAGAAGGCATCCACCAATGTGAAGTAAGAGTCAGCCCAGACTATTTTGAGAGCTTCTTTAATTCAAATATTCATATCCAATCTTATGCAAACAAACATTAAGTCTATAACTGCAATGTAGTTCATCAATTTTGAGGGGGGACCACATTTCTAGTTGATTTTGCCTTACCAAGAAGACAATAACTCATATCTCATTAATAAGTGCCACAAGCTAAAATACTTCCATATAATTTCACTTATAATGAAATAATATTAGATTTATTTTCTCATTTCCCAACCAAATTTTCTGCCAAACGCAAATCCTAGTGTCTTTTTCTTGTCACTGAGACACAATGTCCAACTTCTGCAGCACTGAGAAAACATTTATTTTAGTTCACAGTTTGTAGAAGTTTCAGGCCATAGCTAAACTGCCTCTTCGCAGCAGGGGGGCATGGGAGAGAGACATTGCAGAGTAACAGCTCACGGCAAGGCAGCAAGAAGCAGAGAGAGACCAAGGGAGGGCCCAGGGAGACGAAATCCTTCCAGGTCATGCCCTCAGTGCCTCCCTTCCTCCAACCAGGCTTCCCCTCCTAGCATCACACTTAGCTCAAAGCTCATCAGTGAACTCACCACTAAGGAGAATCCAGCCCCCCAATCTACCACCTCTCCAAAGCCACATCTATGAGTACACAGGCCTTAGGGTGTTGGGGGGAGACTTCTAGACATAAAATGTATCATATGTATAACATACACTGTCCTTCACTTATGAGGCATAGAAATAGCATGCAGCAGGAACACACTGTTCAGTGGTACCTTTATGATGAACCTCAATATAACATATTTAGTTATTATCTTCTCCTATGTCCTACACTCCTGGTGCTTGATATCAACTCTTTTGAGATCCACTGCAATATTTTAAAAATTAAACCGTCAAGTTTGATCTTATCATTATGCAGCTGAAGGTATAAAACCACTCTAAAAGAAAAGGAAATCCTTAGCTTCAATGGATAAGAGAACCAGGTCTCAGACCCAAGCCTCCGACTACCTGATCCAGCCTTATCGCCCCTTCCATCACAGACCTCTCCTCACGCTATGTTCCTCTTCCCATTTCCAGCTTTGACAGTTCTCACCTCTCAGGTGCAAATTTCTAACCACGGTCCTACTTTGCTAGGGTTGTCCTCAAAGGTCAGGAATAAGATGAAGTGACCGAGGAAATGACAGTGATACAAAGGATAAACATCCTGTCAACTTAGACTTTGCAAGGCCTTCATGGGATGAGCCTGAGCTTATTTCACGTTCTTGAAAAGCAAAATGAATGGATGACCTGAAATTGCCAGGGAATTTTCAAAAGCAGGGGAATTTTTATTGGGTGACTCATAGCTGTTGGGTGGGAAGTTCCACAAGTGGGGCGTAGTGTGCATGCTCAGAATGCCAAAATGAGCCTCAAAGTTTGAAGGGTAATGGAAAGGAAAAGAACGGAGGTGGTGAAAGGAACCAGAGACTCGAAGGGAAAACCAGGGGCTTAGAAACCTGGAATCAAGGAATGGGAATGCATCACAGGAAAAGGCCAATGGATAGCTGCTTATCGAGCCAACTGACAAGCTCCGTTTTAACTCCCAGTGGTAAATCCCACAGCACATTTATATTTCTCATGCAATTCAAATTCTGAAGATAGAAGACTGTGCCTTAAAAAGTAAAAACAACCAGACAGAAAGCCTTTCTCCCTTCTAGAAATAAGTAATTTTCAGATAGCAAATACATTATTTCCTATTTTATTCCCTTTATTGCATTTATAAATAGAAATAAGAGTCCAGGCCTCTCAAGCTTGATTTTTCTCCATAGACCTGAATCTATGTGTTACCTAGAAGTTAAAAAGAGACAGAAACATAGAGGAAAAATAATTGAAGACTTAAAATGGTGACTAATTACTGCCAGTTAGTAATAAGAGCCTGAAGCTCACCTTTTGTGTTTTCTGGGCAAATAGTAAAAAAGTGTCCCTTTCAATCATGAACACTGCTCAGTGCTCCATAAGGTGTTTGACCAGAGTACAAAGAAGTGGTGAAATGAGCGCCAAGACAGTATCTTTACTCTACCACCTTCTACCAAAGCCTTTAAAGTCTTCTGCAGAGAAGAGGCAGAGAGCCAAACTCCTAGGTCTAAGTATATTCTTCAAATACAACCACAATTTTTTTTTTGAAACAGGGTCTCACTATGCCATTCAAACTCACTATGTAGCCTAGGGTGGTCTCAAACTAGTGGTGATCCTCCTGCCTCAGCCTTCTAAGTGCCAGGCACAACCTCTTTAGAACAGGACTCTATTTCAAGGCCTTCAGCTTGCCCATGAGCTGGCTACTATAACTGGTTTGGTGCACATAGGGCTGGCAAGGTAAAAATGAAGGCAAAGTCACACCAAGAAATATACCCTAGTCCTAACTCTACTTTTGACTTGGCACTGTGACAGGAGATCTCTCACGTCACCTCTTGGAGCCTCTGTGTTCTCATCTCAGTGTCAGGGAGCACTGACATTCCAGCACTCAAGATCTGCAATTCATAATTCTATGAAAGGAAAAACCATTATTTCCAGTAACAAAACTCATATACAACTGCAGGTGAAAGCATTCTGGTATCTTCACAAGCAAGGTACAAATGCCTAGAAAAACCCTGGATAAATGATCCATAGCAATACACAGCATAACCATAACAAGACACGTAATCATTCTACAGAGAAAGGCTAAGAGTATAAAACTGAATGAGAAGTAATGGTCTAGGGCTTTCTGTAAAAAGAAACTATAGGAAAATGGTAAGGAACTAAATGGAGCCAGGTGTGGTGATGGACAGCTACAGTCCTAACTGCTTGGTAGGCTGAAACAGTGGGTTTGCAAGTTTGAGGCCAGCCTGGATAATTTAGCAAGACATTTTCTCAAAATTCTTAAAAAATTAAAGGGTTAGTGGAATGGCATGGTGGTGAATGCTTACCTAGGCTGTGTGAAACTTAGTTTAATCCTTAGAAACAAAGGAAAAGCAGTGGAATTGTTTAATACAAGAGTACGGAAACTAGGGCTGGCCAAATAGCTCAGCAGATTAAAGAGCCTGCAAGCAGGAACAGAGGCTCGGGTTTGATCTCCAAGCCTGCTGTACTGGCCCCGCCTCCAGGGTGCACTGAGACAGCAACTGAGACTGGGCATAGTGGCATGCACCTATAACCCCCGCTCTCGGGAGGCTGTAAATAGGTGGATCACTATGAGTCTGATCTAGCCATGAGACTCTGAACACCCTGTAGATCCTTCTCTAAAATAAAAAATAAAATAAAAAGAGCGAGGAAACTTTCTGTAAAAAGCCTAATGGTGAACATGTCAGATTGCAGACCATTTGATCTTACCTACAAGTACTCCATTCTGCCCTTATTAAATGACAATAACCCAATAAAATAATCCACATAGGAATGAGCATGATTGTGTTCTAATAAAACTATCTATGGATCCAGGAATTTAAATTTTAAATAATTTTTACATGTCAAAAATATTAGCCTTTTGATTCTTTTTCCACCATTTAAAACACAGTCTTAACTCGGGAGCCCAGGGCTTCTAGAGGAAACACCTTCACTTGTGGTACCATAAGCTAGAGTGGGGACAACTGGAGGGAGTAGTCTAATAACAAATAATGTTGGGACTGGATGCCAGCAGCCATTTTTGCACAATGGGTTGCTAAGACTGTGGACTTTAATCTACCCGTAGAAAAGCCAAAGATGTGGCACTTCTTACCTCTCCAGCAATAGCAAGTTCATTTGTAACATGCTGCCTAAGTGCTGAGAGGTGTTCTCAGGACTTTGTATCAGTCAGTTTGACCTCCATAACTCCATGGGGGAGGCACTAATACCAGAAACATGTCACAGGTGGATGGACTGCAAGGGAAGAGGGTAATTCACTGAAACACTATGCAGCAGATGGGCTGGGCTGGCCACAGGGTCTGACTACTCATCCACAAAACCCAGCTCCACTAAATATGGCCACAGTGCAGAATGAACTTTGGATTGGATGGATTTTTGTCCTCAGCCAGCTAAGACTGGTTATTCTCATTATTCATCCACACATGAAAATTTCAGCTGCGAGTGAAGTCTAATCATGAATATCTCGTATCTGTTCCCAACTAGTGTAATTAAATGTATGTTCAGTCAAGGATGTCATTCTGTTATCAAGATCACTTAAAACCTTATCAAACTTGGACAAATCAGTATGACAATGGTTCTATCTCAAAAATTTCCCCTATATTTTTATTTTAGGTTTTTCTTTACCATCTGCTAATATCTTCCCCTTCCTCCAATGACCCCCATCACTGACAAACATCAGCTGCCTCTCAGTTTCCTATAAAAGCATTCCCCTGTGCAGTTCTGAGGCGTGTTTGCTTTCCAGATAACATAATTTAGAATATTAAATCCCTCAGCTTTACATTGGCGAAGTCAAATAGGAATACTTTCAAATGCCACTAACCATGGAAAAATAAATCAAGTTTAGGGAAAGCACTAAGAAATAAAGCAAAAAAGCCCTCCACACTTTATGCTCATCTTTTACTAGTTTACTTCAAGAATTATAATAAAGACATGTGTCGGTGACTAAAGGCTGTGCAATACTGGAATGCAACCACTGTCTTAGCTACCTTCTCAACGCTGCAAAGGCCGGACAGCCACAATTTAGAGCAGGAGGAGCTCCTCTTGGCTCACAGACTATAGGGGGTTAGCACATAGATAACTGGCTCTAAGGCAGACAGAGTGGTAGCAGGGCACAGCAGGTAAAAGACAACTCACAGCATGGCAGGCAGGAAGCAGAGAGAAAAGTCAAAGAAGAGGGGGAGAGACAGACCCATTCCGATCACATCCTCAGTGACTCAGCTCCTCGAATCAGATTTCATCTGCCAACATCACATTTAGCCTTAAACCTATCAATGACTAATCCACTGATGAGATCCCACTGCCATGATCCATGAACCTCCCCAAAGCTCACCCATGAATCATGAGACTTGGGGAAAATGTCTCAGTATAAATCATCAAGCCCGCTTCACTGGAAGAGGACAGCAGCTTCTTGGGCTGACTACCCATCTATCTACCTCATAACCACTGCATTCCTACCTTTCTGCAACTGTAGACTGAGAGCCACATGCTTTAGTGGTGGGGGTACAGTGATGGAGTGAATCACAGGGCCTTCCTGGGGCAGCTCTGTAACAGGGAGGCTTCCCAATTTCTAACTATCAGAGGCTGTATTTTCTGATGCATTTCAACCTAAAATAACACATAAGAACAAACTGAATGCACAAATAGCTATGAGAACTCCCATGCTCTGCATATTAAGCTGATCATTAAAGATACTTGCAAAATACTCTGGTAATATAACTTTTAGTTTATTTTTTACTGAGAAAGTCATTTTCCTAAAAATACAAATGAATCGAATTTTTAAATTCTGATTTAATCTCTAACATGACAAATATTGTTAAATAGAACTGACATGAAAAAAGGTCTTTGATGTCTTCTTTAAAAAAACAAAAAGGAAGGGCCATGGAGACAGCTCTGTGGTCTAAGCACCTGCCTAGGCAAGCACAAGGACCTGGGTTTAATCCCTGGTACCACATGCCATGTGGCCGCACTCTGGGCCTGACGAATGGGCCACTGAGACCAGGCATGGTGGCACATACCTGCAATCCCAGAATTGGGTAGGCTGAAAACAGGAGGATCACTACGAGTCTGAGAGGTGTAGTGAGATCCTGTACCAGATACATATTTAAAACAAACAAACAAAAAAAAAAACAGAAGTCAAATTCTAACTGTATCAAGTAGTTTCTCTCACTGAGGTCATTTCAGGAATGGATCTGACACAGTAATTCTGGCTAAGGATGAAAGGTCTCTTGTGGGGAGGGGGGGCTCTGGAAGTTTTTCTTTGCTTTATAATAAGCTTTGTTAGTGGAAACTTTACTATTTTTTACAGAGTTGTCTGGAGCTCCTGAGGATGCTCCAGCTGTCTTATCATGGGCAGCCTACCTGGACTGGCCAGCTCTGAAACTGCCCCACATTAGAACATAATCAATTTCATCTTATTTATTTATTTATTCATTTGAGGTACTTGGTACAGAGTCTCACTACGTGGCTCGCACTCATAGTGGCCCTCCTGTTTTCAGCCTCCCCTGCACTGGGATTACAGGCATGTGCCACCTTGGGGGCTGGGGGAGGCATGTGGTTTCTTTTTTTTTTTTTTTTTTTTTTTTTGGTGGTACCAGGGATTGAACTCAGGACCTTGTGCTTGTCAGGCAAGCATTTGTTCCACTGAGCTATCTCTCTGGCTCCGATTTCTTTATCATTTAAAGCACCTTTTATACAGCTTCTGCTCCTTGTGCAAGAAGCCATTCCTAAAACTTAGTGATTTTGCTTGTTTTTTCCCAAAATATTAAAGGCTAAGAATCAGACCAAGGCACAGGGTTAGTTTCTGCAGGTGTGTTTTACTCACTCATGAATCCCCCTTGCACTGGTCTGCATGTGGCGATGCAGATGAAAGCACCATGGCTCATCAACTCAGGACTCACACTGTCAAGCTCCTTCCACAGATTCTGTGGTCCCTCCGCTCTGCAATACTGAGCAATGGGGTGTGGAGTTTGGGAGGGGGGCATAGCCCTTCAAATTTATCACCACTCCTGAGAAGAAATTGGGGACATATTACCGAGGTCACCAAGGAAACCCCACTCTCCCTGACACAGACAAGCCATGTGAATGTCCAGGTCATTCAAAATAAACAAGAGGAGCAAAGCAGCCAGTGCACAGAGACTCTCACTTCCTGGACAAGGACTCAGAGGCCAAGAAGGCCGGGTCCATTCCCAGCTGGAAGGCTGCCTCACAGGGTGAGAGTTCACCAAGCATCTCTCCACTCTGCAAGACCACAGAATGCATCTCATCCAGAATTAACTCAGATACTTGCTTCTTGAGCACTTCAGAAAGGGTAAGTGCTAGAAAGTGGAAAATAACTTCCTCATGAGTATTTACCAATTTAGTTACTAAACTAAGTAAAAAAGAAAAAGCAGAAAGGAGCTGATAGCCTATGACATAATTGAAACTTTAAAAGTATTTGTAAAAGTAAAACTGATTGTAATGAAACAGCATTTTCACTAACCCAAAT
>PVKN010039385.1:0-10889 GCA_004027915.1 Capromys pilorides | reverse complement strand
CTTGCTTTTCATTTACAACTTTGTACCCTAGCCCACATGAGCAAAGCTGAACTCCACTGAGGCAGCAGAGGCTCAAGAAGTTGGGAGAAATGACTCACTACTAGACTCAGCATTGCAAGAGGCTCAGGAAGTGACCACAAGTATCGCTTATAAGGCCCCACCCTCCTGTGTTCAGGCCAGCTTCCCAGCCTCTCCCCTCTGTTTAAATGGCAGAGGTTAAGAGAAAGCTCCTGATCCCCCCCCACCTTGTTGCTCATAGAGACTTTAATGCAGAACAGGAGACTGAGGAGGCAGGGGAAGGCCTAACCAATAAAATAGCAATTAGGCTAGGCAGATGTTTCCTTTCCTGTACTGATTAGTTGGAGGAGAGGACTATTCAACTGCAACCCTTGTTTATTTGAATGGGCTGCTGGAGCAATCTGACTTAGCCCTCCCTCTGGCAGAGGGCTGGGCTTGGCGCACAGGTGTAGCAAGCTCTGTTAACATGCATGACATGCCCCCAACAATCAGGAACAATTTGGACCCACTGCAAGAGAAAAAGCAGGGGCCAGGCTCTCTCCTTTTGTAGATGATCAAAGGCCATCTTTTCTCTACTTGGGAAACTTTAACAGGGTGCCTTCAGGAGAAAGCACAGCCCAGGAAGGACTTCTGCGCTGGCCACTGTGGAGCTGAGCAATGGCGCTGGAAGCTGCACGGGACCCCACCCCAAGACAAGCGGCACATTTATTCCTGGGTGCAACAAAACCTGGCAAGGCTGAGCACAAGACAACGAAGGCTGTGGAGCCGTTCCATTCTCTATAGTGAAGCTAGGGGTTTCTAGGCAGGGAAGAAAAAGAATTTACAGTGCAGTCTTTGTAAACCAATATACAGCCTGCATCTCTTTCCTTTAAAATTTCATGGAAGAGAATGAGTCATCTAAACACTGCAGGAAACTAAATAGAAGTTGGGGGAAATTGCTTTGAGCAGTTTTTCTCTTAAATGTTTTCCATAGTAATCTTTGCCTGGAAAAAAAATGCCTAAATTTAGAATTGAGATGTGGCACACTTGACAATGCTGGTTCGACAAAATAGGAAGTGTGACGGTGTGCTCAGGCCTGGGCTTTGATTTTGAAACTATCATAACCATTTGGTGGGAGTGTGCTTCATCTTACCTGCCTCAAAGGCCACTGTGGGAATGGTTGGAAGACAATGAGATTGCAACAGCTCCTGCCAGCTGTGCTAACAACATGCGCAGGAAATCCTCCTTTTCCAATAGATAACAAAACTGGAGAACAAAACCTAAGTGCACATATGCATCTCCCCAAGAGCATCATGTTTCAAGGTCACCCTGCTTACCAAACATGCAGCAGTAGAATACTAGGCTACAAGGCCTGGGCCACCTGGACACTAAGCTGGTCACACACCTTTAAAAAGAAATACATTTCCTAGGCTTCAGCAGGTTTGTCTATAGCTTTTCTAAAAAACACCAACAATAAAAAGGCTTTAAAGGGAGACTTTAATCAATGAACTGCCTATAACTTAATTCTCTAGTTATTTAGATCAGCACAGAATATTTTCTAAGAAGGGGCAGGGGTGAGGTGTTTACATTTTATAAACTAGCTGCCTCTATATGATAAAGCTGTATCATGTGACAGGCACAAAATCATCCCCTATTCCTATAGAAGAAGAAAGAAAAGAGGAAGGCATGCCTCTGCCATGTGGTAAGAGCTAATTTCAGCGCGGTCCCAAGGCTGAGGCTGTCAGAAGGTAGAAACAGTAGGGTCATTTAGTTCTGGCCTGATTAGCCAGTGTCAGCAGTTTTCCAAAAAAGAATCCAGTTTTCAAGGGCACAGATCTCTTCTACTGATGCCAACGTTCCCCCCACCCCAACCCAAAGGCGCTTTAGAGGCCAACTGTTTGAAAAAGTTTAAAAACTAAATTTACATTGACAGATTTCAGAGGACAGAGATATGAACTATCTATTAAGTGCTGGCAGCAGGAGACGAGCAACTAGACACAGGGTAAGGGTTTCAGGACACTGGCTCACTACTTCACAGAGGCCAACTTTGCTGAGCTGGTGCTTTGCCCAAAATGCTTCTGATGGGGAAAACAGGCAGGACTACAGTACAAGGAGGGGCTGATGGGTAGCAGGACCAATGCAAGGCCTTGAGTCTGGCCTCATCCCCATGTACCTCAGCCCACCAAAACGGTGCATTAGGGTGCTGATCTGGGGAGGTAGAAGCTCTGGAATGACCTTAAGATTCCTCTCCACCACGCTTCTTGCATACCAGTGAAAAGGATTTTTTCTATCCTCCATTCACTTGCTGGATAGGACAGCAATGATGGCTCTGAGAAAACTGAATTAGGATCTTATATTTTGGGGAGTTCAAGATCATATCACATTATAAATATAGGCACTGGGGCTAAACCTTATGGTAAAGTGCTTGCCTACAATGTACAAGGCCCTGGTCGGATCCCTAGCACCACAAAATAACAACACATTGCATGCAAAAGTTTTTATAGAGAGGCAGGCTGGAAGCAATCATTGGCGGGACACTGGAGGTACTTCTACCTTTAAAGATGGGTAGACCAGATGTCTATACATGCCAGCTTATTATATATGCATGTCTACAATAATAGTACTTATTGCAGTCCATTCTCATATTTCTTATTCTTTTCTCTCCTGCTTTTTTATGTTGGTTGTAACTTGTTAAATTTATTTTATTTTACTTATTTATTTATTTTATATATTATGGCCACCTCGGCCTGTTCTGGGGGTGAAGCTGGCACAGCATGTGGTGCCGGGGATCAAACTACAGTCCCTGCGGTTGCTTAAGCTTTCCTAAGCAGGTGCTTTAGACCACTGAACCATCTTGCTGGCCCCTAAATTTAAATTTATTTTTAAACTCAGTAATGAATTATGTTTTAAAAGGATAAGTATATGCCAATATACTCAATAAAGAAAATAGTGATTTAAGGACTAGTGCCCACTAATGATGGGCACTATCATTAGTTTGGCCTCTTGGAGATGGCTGATCAGATGGCTCAAAGTAGAGCAGCCTCAATTACTAGATGCTGGCAGGTGGGTACATAGCTGGATTTTAGGGAGTGAGCAATAAAAAGTCCATTGCAAATACAGCACATCTATTATGTATCACACCCTTGTAGTTGCAAAATAAAAAGTTTATAATCTGCTGAGAAAGAACAACATTAATCTGATGTCTGAGCTTATCAGAATGCAATTTGTTGTATTGCAAAGGCATTAATTGACATGGAATTAAGTTAGTTTTCAAGTTCAGGTTCAATATTTTCCTATTTCATCTAAGAAGTTTCCTGCCTAGCATGGTGGGGCATGACTTTCCCAATACTCAGGAGACAGAGGCACAAATCTCCGTGAGTCTGAGGACATCCTGGGCTGTACAGTGAGTTCAAGGCCAGCCTGAAATACAAAGTAATAATAAGACTTTGTCTCAAAACAAAAAACCCAAACATCAATAACAAAAAGGTTTCCTAACTCCAGAGCAAGCTAGATATTGAACTCAACTGCCAGAAGCAGAAATCTGATTTTTTAAAAACTTATTTATTTAGCACAGGGACTCACTGCACAGCGCAGGCTCATAGTGATCCTCCTGTCTCAGCTACCCAAGCACTGGGATTACAGGCATGTGCCAACATGACTGGTTTCTGTGGCAAGCACAGCATACTCAGGGTTCTGGGGCTTGGCACAGCATGCTGTACCAGAGATCAAACTCGGGTCCTTGCACTTCCTAGGGAGGTGTTTAGACTGCTGAGCAATCTCCCCAGTTCCAGAAATTGGATTTCAAGAAATCCATTGATTTAATATTATTAAAATTACATACTATATAATCTTAAGATAAAAAAAAAGGGAATGCCTTGTGATGAATGTAATCATTATTAACTGCAAATGTACTATAAGTTCTATGCATGTGTATATAAAATATGTATATAAGAAATAAAAAAAATAAAATTAAAAAAAAAAAAGAAATCCATTGATGATTACACAGTAATCCCTTTTCTTTAAATTTGCCTAATTCACAAACGGGTATTTTAGGTTATAACCATACTGCCTCAGTCTAAGTGACTTCCAAACCATTCCACGTTTAAAGAATCCCTTGAGTTTATAAGCACCATAAAAACTAACCACACCAGTAGCTCCTTCAACTCAGAAGTTAGTGGGTATTAAACTCTCAGGAATAAATGTCATATTTTATAAGAAATGTCAGAAAACTAATACAATTTAAGACCCAGTACTTGTTTTAGAATTCATGTGCTTCCATTAGGTTTCTATTGAACTATCTAAAGAACTTTGTATTTAGAAAAGAAATCCCAAAGCTACTGAAATAGGCAACCATCCATAGCTAATGGAAGAGATACGAGTATAAGGTTTTAAGCATCCTTCTGTGTTCCATGGTGCCCAGCCCACTGCTTTGGGCACAGTAGCCATTAAAGCACTTACTGGGGACCTAGGGATGTGACTTAGGGTAAAGCACCTGCCTGCCTGGTTTGTGTGAAACTCTGAGTTCATCCTCAGCACTGCAAAATATCATCGGTTAAATTAAGCACGTTAAGTTTATGGCAGACTTAAACACTGTATTTTCACTCAATTACAAGAAGAAAACAATATAGATGGGGATGGTGGTGCCTGCCTATAATCCCAGCTTTCAGGAGGCTGAAGCAGAGAGGTTGACCCTGGGTTCTAGGCCAGCCTGAGCTACATGATGAGTTCAAGACCAGATTGAATAGTGAGATCCTGACTCAAAAAGCAAAGAAAAAACAAAAACCAAAATAAAAAGCAATACAAGCTTCACTTTTTTTCATGTAGATAGATACAGGGTTGCCCATAGGAACTACCTCTGGTTACATTTTGCTGATGAACCCAAAGGTTGAAATGACTTTCCAAGGTCACACAGCTATTCAGCACCCATGTAGGGTGATATACACTATTATGGGAGGGTGAATTATGCAGGTCCAGAGTGGGAACAGGGCCTGCTGCTACCCACCACATACTCCACTTCAGCTTCCATGGGTGTAAACTAGGATAATAGTATTTCTTGAACTGACAGTGCAGCTTAGCAGTAGGACACTGGCCCAGTGTAGACGAGGCCCTCGATTTAGCCCCGGCACACCCCCATTCTGTTGTAGGATAAATCCTAAAATAGGACAATTGACGTAAAGTGTTTAAAACACAATTTAGTACCCAATATGTTGAACAACTGTTTGCTAATAAGTTTGTTTGTTTGTTTATTTATTTATTTATTTCAACACCAGGGATTGAATTCAGGACCTCGCATTTGCCAGGCAAGCACTTATTCCACTGAGCTATCTAATTCAGCCCTTTAAACACCTACGTAGGTGCTCTTTCCACCAAACTATGTTCCCTCTTGGTGTACTCTGATCATGCTAATGACAATGACACAGGGCTGGGGAAGCCCCTCAGGGATACACTCCTCTAGTGAGGGCTCTGTGGATCCATAGGAAAGGCAGTTCTTTGCTTTTTTGAAGTCTGGTGTCAGGTAATCCATTTTCCACCCAGTGTCCACAAGACCAAAGATAAATATGACTTTTCTTTCTTTCTTTCTTTCTTTCTTTCTTTCTTTCTTTCTTTCTTTCTTTCTTTTTTCTTTCTTTCTTTTCGTACTACTGAGAACTGAACCTAGGGCCTTCACGCTGAGCTATAACTACAGCCCTTTTTATTGTTTATTTTGAGATAGGGTCTCCTGAAATTTCTGAACTCCTGCAGCTGAGCTTGAACTTTCAACGTGTCTGTATCAGCCTCTTACGGGATTAAAACCACATGCTACTAGGTCCAATGACAATGACTCTTTTAAAAAGTATACAGTTTTATTGAAGAAAGAAAACAAACAAAACAAAAATAGAGAAACATTACACAAAAGAGTGTTTAGCAGATAGGCAGAAATGAAAACTAAATGTGCAAAGATACGACCACCCTACTGCCTAGGTCAGAGAATATCAAGCCTGTCCAGTGCTAAGTACCAGAAATCCGGAACCTCTCTCCTCTGGGACACTTGCTTCTGAAAGCTATTTCCTTAAGGCTTTTCCAGAGGCCTGGAACATGTAGGCAGTCACACATGATAACCCACAGCAATACGGGTGGCCCTGGGGAAAATCCATTCTTTGGCATAACACGAATGCTGTGAATTCAGCTCCTACCCTCTGTGCATGCTCACTATGCTCTGTTATAGTTGGTCAAAGCCTCCTGCCAGGGAAACATATAACCTGCAAAGACTGAGTCCCAACAGACTGGGACAGGGAGAAAGGAAGAGACCAAAGACACAATGCTCTCCTAAGACCTCCGCCAGTACAGTCGGAAATACCTTCATGGCTATTCCAGTCTCTTAAGATGCCCTATTCTAACATTAAAAAAAACTCAGAACAGCATCTGTTATGGTTTGTGTCTAGCTGTGCCTCCAAAACCCCATGCACTCATGGGGCGGGGACTGCTAGAGTTTGAAACTAACTTATGATCCATTGGGATTATATGTTTTAATACTACTGGGATTATACATTTAAGTACTGCTGGGATTATAGGTATATGTACCTTCCCCGGCATGGGGCAACAGCTTGAATATATTATAAAAGAGACAGAGAAATAGACTCTCTGTTGCTCTGGTTGGTTGATTGCCTCTGTCACCATTTTGTTGCTGTCCCGCCACCATGAACTGGATGCCTTCTGCCCTGTTCCACTCTGCCTTGGAGCCAGCTGAATATGGACTGAAACCTCCAGTAACTGTGAGCTAAATAAACCTTTCCTTCCTTCATTTTGGGTGTCAGGTATTTTTCCCAGCAACAAGAGAAGAGTAACTGAGATAGCATCTCTTAAAATCATGTCTGAGCCCACCAGCCCGCCCTTCCTTCCTTCCTTCCTTCCTTCCTTCCTTCCTTCCTTCCTTCCCTCCTTCCTTCCTTCCTTCCTTCCTTCTTTCCTTTTTGTGGTACTGGGGATTGAACCTGAGGTCTTCACACTAAGACACATCACTAGCCCCTTTTTAGTATGTATGTATGTATGTATGTATGTATGTATGTATGTATTGCTAGCTCTTTAAAAGAAAGATTTTTTGGCCAGGCATGGTGGCGCACGCCTATAATCCCAGCACTTGGGAGGCTGAGACAGGAGGATTGGTGTGAGTTTGAGACCATCCTGGGCTACAAAAGTGAGCCCAAGGCCAGCCTGAACTGCACAGGGAGACCCTGTCTCAAAAAGACAAAATAAATAAATAAATAAATAAATGATTTTTTTAAAAAAAATTTAAGGTAAGATCTCATTAAATCACTTAAATTGCACTGGAACCTATGATCCTCCTGCTTCAGCCTCCTGAGTGCTGGAATGACTGACATGCAACTTGACAGTAGGCAGCCTTCATTTCTTAAACCACTGCTGTGGTTCTTTTCCTGGCAAATTTCCATCATTTCCTCTCCTAAAAAATGACCTAAGGAAGGTGTTATGTGTTCAGAACCTGATCTCTCATGCCAAAAGCATTCCTTGAGGTCATTTTAAAAATGAGTAACTTTATTTCCCAGGCAGCACACTAATAGGTCAGAAATACTATCTAGGTGACTGTGAGCACCCTTGGGTAGACTGGCAAACAAGGGACTAAAAGACACAAAATTAAACAGGCAACACAAGCACAGATCTCTCTCAGCAACCATAAAATGAACTCAAGAAGAAAAGCAATCAATGGCTTGGAAACAGGCAAGATGGAGAGGGAAAAGAGCCAGAATCCAAGATGCTCCCAAACATGTGTCCTCCCATGACAAGGAATCCCAGGAGTTTGGGGGAGAAGCACCTGTGTGACTCCCAGATGGCTCCTTTAAGAGAATGCTGGGAGAACAGGAGTTAATGAAGCTAATCTGCAAGTTGGCACCCGGAATACTAAGAGGCAAGGGGAGACTCTAGGAAGTAAAGCAGTCAGCAGCATTTCTACAGGAAATGCCTGGGGCACCAGGAAAATTGCTGATTAAATGAGAAGGAGGAACTTGAAGCAAAGCCAACTCTTCAGAGATCTGTGTAGTCTCAAAAATCTTGGAGTAGCTTTACAATCCTACTGTCAAGAGGGGAAGAGGTTTCAGGAGGTTAAATTACGAAGACAGCATTTTTTTCACACCAGGCCAGGGTTGGTCCTTAAGAGGAACATAAAGCCAAGTCTGAAATGCTGGGCAGAATCTTTCCCTGGCTGAGAATTAGAATGCATTTCCTTGGATCTGGGATGGAGCTCTGAACTCAAGTCAGCTTTCTCCATCTCCTGTGGTGGTTTACAGAACACTAATCACATGTGTAACCATTCACATTCATCATGGCCCACATTTTCAAACATCTGCACTCTTAGAGGAGGGCACCTTCCTTCTTGCCAATACCTCACTCCCACTGAAAAATCCCTGAAATTTTAGAAAAATGTTTAGAATTTAGAACTGGAGTTTCCAACATCCATCTCTAATTTCTCACCAAACTTCTTTGATTTGTCCTCAGTGAATCAGGTTTAAACTTTAGGAATGTTTCATGTCCACTTAAAAGAATGTATATCCACCTGCAATAGGTAGACACAGTTCCCATATGTCAATGAAATCAATTTTGTTTTTCAAATTGTATTTTCCTACACCACAACTATGACATAAGGTTACTCACCAAAATGATAGAAACAACAGAAAGCAAAATCTCTCTTACTTCACCCCTTTTTTAGTCAAGCCCTTCTCTATCCATAACCACGGCAAGCCACTGCCACATTCTACATGCCTAGATTTTCCTTTAGAACAGTCTGTCTTCTCTCTCTCTCTCTCTCTCTCTCTCTCTCTCTCTCTCTCTTTCTTTGTTGTTTTCACTAATCTAGTTTCTCCTTCTGTGGGTAGTGACACTATTCTTTTATTTTTATTTTTTTTATTATGGCCAGCTCAGCCTGCTCTGGGGGTGGGGCTGGCACAGCATGTGGTGCCAGGGATCAAACCATGGTCCCTGCGGTTGCCTAAGCTTTCGTAAGCAGGTGCTTAGAACCACTGAACCATCTTGCCGGCACTGATACTATTCTTTTAATGTTCACCATAAGTTACAAGTTGACATGTTAATGTTTAATATAAATGAATATACTTTTTAAAATTCTTTCTCATCTAATGGGATACAAAAAATATTTGAGTCACATAAAAAGATAGAAGAGTGTTGACTCATCCTCCACACCTGAGGGGCCTAGGGTACTCACTTCCGCTCTGTGTATACTCCAGACTAGCACTGCCAGTGGTCCTTAGAGAAAGATTCCTGAAATTGCTCTCAGAGGCGTTTCTGGCTCTCAGGCTACTTGTGGGACAATTGTAACTTCTCCCAGGCATCTACAGATGATGGTCAATGTCTGTCCTTTTGAGGGCAACAGGAAAACGTTGGAAGCAAGGGATTCTAATGATGGAACCCATTCTCCACTAGGCTGTATTGTCATTAAAGAGCATCCCTAGATGCCCCTAACATCTGCTTCCAGAAGCGGACTGGAAACATTGTGGAAGGCACAGCAAGTGGCAGGCACAATCAGGAAAGGTATCTATAATTGAAGACCCTTCTCCAAAACTTCATGTCCATTCCTGACACCATGGACTTTTGTTTTCTGCTGAGGGCGCACAGGCATTCTGGTTACTATGAGCCTATGGTCTTTGAAAGCTACTGGGCATCATACTCATGGTGAGGGCTACACTCTGGTTTCTCAGGATGGTAGTCCTGGAAAAGGTTGTATTGAAGATTCTTATTACAGTCCCTGGGGAATATTCCAGAGATGTGAGTTCTTGGGGAGCGCCCAGAGCAAGCCGAGTCCTGTAGTGGGAGAGGGTTTTCGAGGGCTTCTGCTACTCTACAGTTCCTGAAGCCTTTTACATCCATTTCACCACCTGGACAGATGCTATTGTTAATTTCATTATCTACTACTTTTATATGTATTTAAATCCCCACAAGAGATTATAACTATTTACTTAGATGAGTACACCTATCTATGTTTTCTTGTTCCACATTCTTTCCTGTCTATCTGGAATTATTTTGTCTAAAAAATATTATTAAGAAACGGGTATGTTGGCACATGCCTGCAATCCAGCTACTGAGGGATAGGGTTCAAATGAAGAGGAGAACAAGTTTACAATCAGCCTGGGCAATTTAGTGACTTAGCAAGACCTTGTCTCAAAATAAAAATTTAAAAGGAGCTAGGGATGTCGCTCAGTGATAGAGTGCCCCTGGGCTCAATCCCCAGTGAAGTAGAGGGGACTGGAAGTCATCCTTCATCAGCCTTCACTGCTGAAGGATATTTCTCTCTACAGTCTCACTGTAGCGCTCCCTGTCTTCTAGTGATTTTGCTGTGAAGTCAACAGTTAACTTTGGTGTTGCTCCTTCAAAGATCTCCTCCCCCACGTTGCCCATTCCCTCCCTCCCCATCACTTGGGTGTTTTTAAGATTTTTCTGTCAGACTTTTCAGTAGTTGTTATGGTTTGTGTATAGGTGTCCCCCCCAAAGCTATCATGGGGTGGCTTCTGGAATTTGTTATCAATTATTGTGAGAATGGGTGCTGCCCCTCCCCTGGGGCAAGTTACTTGCATTTCAATGTAAGGGAGGAAGAGAAGTTAGCAGCTTGACCTGCTGCTAGCTCTCCCTGCTCTCTTGCTCTTAGCCCACCACAAGAAAGGTTGTTCTCTGCCATGTGCCTTTCTGCCTTGGAGCCAGCTGAATATGGACTGAAACCTCCAGTAACTGTGAGCTAAATAAACCTTTCCTTCCCTCATTTTGAGTGTTAGGTATTTGTCCCAGCAGTGAGAGAAGAGTAAGTAAGACAGTAGTCTTACTATATAAGCCATGATCTCTTTACCTCACTCTCTTTGTTTTCTTGTTCTGGGACTTCAGATATGTGCACATAGGCC